>VDFB02123799.1:0-60536 GCA_007258455.2 Sequoia sempervirens | reverse complement strand
TGCTAGAAATCGGTAGATCAATGAGGCCATAAAGATGATCAACACATCTAGTGACCTTGGTATCCCCTAACCTTTACGCATTATTTTGATAAAATGGAAAACAAGGGTTTTTATCATTTCATGACACTATCTTGTATTTGTTTATGGGAATACTCACCATGTACTTCTTCCCACATGCAAGAAAGAATAGCAGCCACTCTATCTAGGGAATATGCACTAGTCCTCTCAAGTTCATCTTTTAGTTTTTCTAAACTATGCAATATTAACATGCATGGTTCACTATATATCCTCGGGTTTGCACCTCAGGCTAATGAATTTTAATTTTAATCTCATTACTAGTATTTGCAAACAAAGATTCTAGCACAGTGAAACATATCAATTTTTCTGTTATATATATATAGTACACCTAAAAAAAATAGTAAGACTTTGGTAAATAATATATCTAGATAAAAAAGAAAACAAATTCAAAAATAGAACTTGTAATTTAATTCATCTACTCATCAATAATATTTTCATACTATTAACTTGATTAAAAAGAATTGGAAGACAACTATAATCTATAACATAACATCCTTAAATGGTTCAAATTTTAAATGAAACGATGAAAGAAAGAATAAGAATACAAAGATTAAAGTATAAAATCATTTGAAAATAATTGGGGATAAAAATATTTAATCTAATAGTTGTTAACATAACTGAACTTCAATTATATAGCCTTGAGAACATCAAAAAATTATAGCACATCAAAAATGCATCATTAAATGTATATTAACATCATCTGCACTCTAATTAAAAATATTAAAAACAACATGGAATACAAAGAGATGAAATTAAAAAGTTCCAACTAATGATGTTATAATAATCCTCCCCAAGTTGATCCTCTCATCCCAATCATCATACTTAATGTTTTGGTACTTGAATGTGTTGGTACTTGAATCATGTTTTGGTACTTAATGTTATGTTTTTTAAGAGGAAGCATTTTATCTTTCTATTACCATAAAGATTATTCTTGTTTTTGTAATTTAGTATTTCTATTTGTAGATTTTCAACTTTTTATTATGTAAATCACTCAAAGGGATTGTTGAGCTTATCCTTTTACCTATTTAACTTTAAGTACTTTCTTTCCACATGGCTTATTGAGAAAATGGTAATCAAGATATAGCTTTGATTACCATTCATTTGACCATGAGGCCCTTGTTGAGAAAATGGTAATCAAGATATAGCTTTGATGCACACAACCTTTCTTTGGATCTTACAAATTTGGCTAGTAATATTAATCCTAGTACAATGATTGATCTCCTTCATATACTAGGTTGATTAATAAGCCATGTGGAAAGAAAGTACTTAAAGTTAAATAGGTAAAAGGATAAGCTCAACAATCCCTTTGAGTGATGTGCCATTTTCCCTCCATCCCAAGCTTCTTCTTCATGTATTCCTCCTTATTGTTTTACTCCCATCTATCTTATGCAGTTTATTTCTCCTTCCACCAAATCTCCCCAAATTTATCCTCTCCTTTTTCCTAGATCTCATCTCATGCTTACTTATTATGATGCACATAGTTCTCTTGTCTCCACATTAGTTCTCATTAGTTTTTTTTACACTTCCCATGTTCCCCTCACTGTGATATTCCTACGCAAGTCTTTGTCACTCCACACTCATTTATTATGTCACAACAAATTTATACACCACCTTCCATTTCTCATCTTGCCACTTTCATTCATGTCCTTAATCCTAGTGTGCCTCTATCTACCCTTGACATTAATGTTTAAAGGCTTGTTGAGATGAAAAATAATGTTGATTCCTTACCTAATGGAAACAAAAAAAGACATGTACATATAAAAATCAAACGCAATTCAATTTCTATTAAAAATTTTACATATCCATTTTTTGTTGGATTTTTAGATCCTAGATTTGAGATGCGCAATGTTAAAGGAGATCCCATGACACATTCAAGGTTCTTTAGTGCTACATATTTGGATTTTGTGTATGATGATAAGTTATTGGCTAAGTTCTTCCCATGAAATTTCATAGTATTATCTTCCATTTGGGTCTATTTTTTAATATTGAAATTGGCCAATGCAAATATTGGGAATGTTAGATTGAAGTTTATTATTTTAGATTTTTTGACTGTAAACAAGGATCGACAAAGTATATACATTCTTAACATTTGCATGTGCAAGTGAGATGAATGTTAGAACTAAAGTTGTTAGAGGCTACCACACTTAATTATGGATCTTCTAATGCTTCATCTACATCATCCTACCCTTTTAAATTTGAAAAGAAAAATTATTTCCAAAAGGATAGTGGAAAAATAATGGAAATGACCATTGTAACAAACCATACATTACTATAAATGTTTCTAATATAAATATGTGGACTCTAAAGCCTCCAACTTTTTCCTTGTAAAATGTGTGTTTCAAAATCTCTACTTAGTGCTTGCATGATTACACTTCCTCCTATTAGGCCATTAGATAAATCTAAAAGTTATTCCCAAAAAGATATAATGAGAAAGAATTTGTTACAAATTGTAGAGTTAATTGTAATTATAATCAACATTTTATGGGATTTCAGGAATAATTGATTAAGGATTTGATTCATAAAAAAAAAAAAAATTAGTTGAGGGGTTAATATTGGGGTCAATCCTTCAATTGTTCCTCCTAATGAAAATTTAAATATTTTGGCCACTAAATAAATCTAATAATAAAATGGTTTTATATGGTGGTCATGATGAGGTACATATATACATGTTGGATTGAAGCTTGAAATCATTGATTCTATGTATGTGAGGAATGATAATTTGTTGGTATTAATAAAAATTATAAGGGTACTTATTCTTCTTCTTATGTACTAGTGATTGACTTTTATAGAAATTTCTATGGACTAACTAGTATTCAAACTTAGGACCTCCCATTTGGTGTTAGGATGCTCTACTATTGAGCTAATAGCTCACATTGTGATGAGTCTTTTTATGACTTAGGTGTGTATCATTTCTCCAACACACTCCCTTGAGCCGAAACATAGGTGTCAAATGCACCTATCTTGGCTCTAATACCATACAAGAATACCAATTATGAGGACCTCCTATAAAAATATGACATGAAAAACTGTGAACAATATTTAAAAGATAATCCATAGTCTATCTTATTATTTATGCATATTTTCTAGGACCACCTATGCCCAAAACACAAAATAGTTTTTGTAAATACACCAATTAGATCTTATAAAATGCATTACTTAGATCAAATTATATGGTGAATTAAATATAATTAATGATTACTTTTTCTTTTAGTATGAAAGAGGTTAAATTCCAATATATGTTCTAGTGGGCTTGATTGAGTGACAAGGTGGAGTGATTGTTGTAATGAAGAACTTGCTAGGAAAGCTAACCAAGTTAAAATGTACACCTATACATACATCATTGTGGTAATATAGACCTATGTCATAAAACACAATTGAATCCTATTAGTTCCAAAGTATTTTAGCAAAGAAGAGATAGAGGAATTTCCAACATGAGGCATAATTCAATCATAATATAATAAAACCATTAATCCATAGTTCTATGTATAAATGGACTGTTGTAGAGGAAAAGATACACATTTAATTTGTAAGGCATAACTCAACAATATGAAAACATATAGTAGAATATTGTACATTATTCTCAGGGTTTTTTCTTATTTGTGAGAAATGCAAACCTTCCATGCTAATTTTCTCTAAAACACACAAATATAGGGGGCAGTGTAATATCCCACCCTTTCCTAAATTTTTCCATAGCTAGTGATATGATAATATCCCAACAACTCTATGAATTTTAAAATTGAATGTTATGGACTATATTAAAATTATTTTGTGGACTAATAAACTAAAGAATATTCTTGATATTTAATTACACGTCTCTTGAGAAAAACAATGATTTAATATCTTATGAGTATTAAATTAGATTATGAGTATAATTTAAAGAATTATAGTCATGATTTTGTAATTGTCATGTAATAGACATAAATATCATTCATTTTGTTGGTAAAACTACATATTTAGAGTAATATTATGAAGGCTAAATTTAAATGGTTTATCTAACACTCAAATAATCATTCTAGACTAATAGTTGATTTAAAATTTCTTTTACAATGATTATTGATTATATTTAATAAAAAATACTTGATATTCCCACCAAGTTATTAAGGGTGCAAATCAACTATTGACATGGACTAAACTATTGCAAACAAGGTAAATATATATAGTAGGAGTATCAACTAATGGTGAGGCACTTTAAGTCTAATCAAACATACAATATACCAAATAATATTAATGAAATAGTGGAGAAAATAAATAAATATTCAAACCTCATGAACACTAGAATTATAATATGGAGAAACCCTTTCAAAAAATCCCACTACTAAAGAGATATGAAACTTTTATTAATATTCATAACAAGATTATAACAATCCAATCCACTCAATCTTCTTTAGTCTAATGTTTTGGCTATTTCTACATAACACTATTTAAACCTTATGTCATACATTAAATTATATATAGAGCAAGGGAAACAAGAAATGATCACTTAATTTATGTAATGAGTGGAAAAAAATCATGGTCCACAAGAAAAGAACCCATGCCCCACTATGCATTGGAACATGTACACAAAATATAAACGAACTAATGATATAGGACCTTAAATCCCATAACCTTGATAGTAACCACTCCCAATACTAGTGCTTTATGATGAAGATGTCAACTACAATAAGTCTCATCTATTATGAAAAGATGCTCCACTCTTCCCAATGTAACTCCTAGTACAATAATCATCACGATCTCCTTATTTAATTTTATTATAATAATATCTTGAGCCCATTGCTTACCTTTTCATTTTTTCTCACATATCACACTATAAAATTTTGGAGCTCATTTTCACTTTGCGAGAGTCTCTCGAGGGTTTTAATGGTGTCCAAATTGATATTTTTTAGCTTAATGCATCAAACTCATTAATATTTTTAATTTTAAGAAAATATTAAAATCAAAGCTCTATCGACTGTAATTTATGCCCTTTAGAAAGAATTTAGAAAAAAGCAACATTAAAGATAAGATTTTAAGTGAATGGAACACTAATCCCAACTTACACCAACCAAGTACAAATGGGTATTTAGCTTCATGGAGATTCATTCATGGTTGGTGATGGTGCATGAGTAGGCTAATAGAGGAAGAAAGACCATATGTTCATTAAGAAGAAATTGGGAGAAAAAATAAGCTAAGTTTAAATTTGTAATGATAAGAGGATCTTGATTGAATTATATATATATAGTTCATATGAGAACCAAGGATAACATACTAGAGTAAATAAGCTTCAATAATAAAGGAATCTTGTAAGTATGGGGAAGAAAAATATATCAAACTAAATGCACTACCAAAAGATAGATCAATTGGGATTTTTTTATAGGAAAGTGTGATATTTAATTGAAATTCTAATGTATTAATGTTGTATCTTCAACAATCTTGTAATGAGTACTTGGATGCCTATGTTGTCAAAAGATATTATTATTTTACTATTAGTTCTCCTCATGTTGAAATTTCCATGAACTAGTTAGGATGCAAATCTACACCACTAAGCTACCCACCCACTTTATGACAAGTCAATTTACGATTTAGGTATGCTAATTTTTTTGACACCTTCTTCACATTGTGAGATATTACCAAATAATTATAATGGTCATTTGGTTTTGTGTGGATCATGAACCATGTAAGGGTGTGTTTATTGATCTTACTCACCAATAAAATGTATGCATTGAATAATTTTTGTTTTATCATCATTTTATCAACAAGCATATGCATATTTGAGGGTTTATTTAAAATTGACTAATGATATGTTGATTGAAACTATAGGATACATTATTTTACCTTAATTTTTTGGTCTAAAAGATGAGGGAAGTTCTTATTCTATGTCATATTCTTTCTTCTTTAGATGTATCTCATATTTTATTTGGGTATCCATGGATAAAGAAATATCAAGCAACATCATCTATGTCATGCCATTAAGGTATCAAATATGTTTGAACACTAGTAAAGAGGTTACAATTGCAAGAGATCCGTATATGCCTTTATTTTAGATTAAGCATTTAACCTTAAATAATTTTAAGAACATACATAAGGATCCTCTATATAAGTGCAAGGATTCTTTGCCTAATTTGTAAAATTTTCAAAAGGAATAACAATGGTGGGAAAATCAAGACAAGATGCAACAATTTAGAATTCCTAAAGGGTTTACAATTATTAGAGCCAAAGTAGGTTATATTTTGGTTTTATATTATAAAATGATTCAAGAATCTATAAGGCCAAAAGAACCATAAGCATTGCAAACTTTAGTTTAGAAGCATAAGGGATTGGATATTTTCATTCCTAAACATGGTTTTCATTAAAAAAATTACTCATGTACTATACATACATATTCATGTATATGTGAATATATCTACATATGTATACATACACATGCACATATCTAAATATGTATATATGTATATATGTATATGTAGATATGTAGACACATTCATGTATACATACATATGTATATATGCATGTATATATGTATATACATACATTTATTTTCTATATGTATATATATATATATGTATACATATATACGTATACATAAATACACACACATATGTATGTATGTATGTATGTATGTGTGTATGTATATTTATGTATACGTATATACATGTATGTATATGTATATGTGTATGCATACATGTATATATATGTATATATGGATACACACACATTTTGGTTTTGTTTTGTAAGCATCCTCTTTTGAGGACAACCCTTTGTTGATGATGTTGAGTATTAGTTTGTTGTAAGTGTGTTTATTATTTTAATATCATTTTAAAACAATATTTTATTTATTTATAAATTTTGGTATAATCACTAATTTTATAATATGTTTGTGTGTGTAGGTTGAGTTGCATAATTGTTAGGGGCACACACAATCAACACAATGCAAGATAATAACTAATTCAAGGGATCGAAGTTCAGTTTCTAGTCAAGCAAAGAGAGGCAGAATGTTTCATTAATAGCATTTGCTACACATACATAAACACTTTTATATCTTTATGACACATTCATAACTATTTTCATGAATATATATTGGTGATATTTTGTAGTCTAAGAGACAATGTTGGCCTCATGTCACTGTATATGATATTTTCATGATGTATTATGTATGTCTTCATGACCTTATCAAGATCAATATATAAATATTTTGTGCATATTCATAGCAAATGGTTTGTGCTTATTCTATCTATCTATATTACCCTTTATCTCTATCTCTCTTTATCACTATCTCTCTCACATATATATGATGTGCATGAATGTTGAATGGCATACATGTAATGAACCCATACTAGTTCTAACTCTATTTAGCCTATCAACAAATAAAGATTCAACATTGGTCTTCTAGATTTACATACATCTTAAGAATTTACTACCATAATCCATAAGACAAAGCAACAATAACCCATATGGGTGTTTAGACTCACAAGTGAAAGTCAAAATGTTATAGCTAGCTATCCCTTCACTAAAAAATAGTAGGGTTTTTAGTTCAAACAAGGAATTACCCCATTTTATTGTATGGTTCTATATACTAAAACCCTATCTCCAATAACACACATAAAGTAAAAAAAATATCTACTATGTTTGGCTTCATGAATGCAACACAAGCTTCTAAATGTCCTAGGTAGAGCAATAGATTTCCATTCACATAGTAGAAATTACAAGCTAATGCTTTTTAACATGATTTCTAGAATTTCATACAAGAATAGCTTTTTCTCTTACATTACATATAAAAATACTAAAAAGAACCTTCATAAAAAATCATACCTCATTACCACCAAGTAAAAACAATAAGGTTTACATACTCGAATTTCACAAGCTTCAAAAATGTATAATTTGCACTACCTTCTTCCTCCTTTTGCCTCTATCCTCCCCTTTTCCCTCTTTCTTTTCCTTTTAATCTTTCCTTGATTTCCACCATTTTTGCCATATTCTCTACATGTTTCCCATTTCCACTTCCTTTTCCTTTGTTTCTTTCCCACTTTGTGAACAATAAAGTCCCACTCTCTCTTCACTTACTCATTATTCAAGTTTCCTCGAATAGCGTACCTCAACATTAATGCTTGATACTTAATATGATGGGGCCAAAAGGTGGGGTGGCCACTTTTTGGCCCCACATCTTTTTGCACTCGCTCTAATAAGGTTTGTCCTTTTGATAATAGTAATGTCCAAAGGTGGCTCTTGTTTGCATGTGGATACATTTATACCAAACATCAACTTTTAGTGATATGTGTGAAGATTTTGTAGTGGTTCTATATATTGTTCTTATTCTCTAAATATAAAGGAGGATGAATAATCAAGTCATGATGGACTAATGAAAGAAGATGAATTGAATAGTGATAGAAACTAGTCTACTATAGTTAGTGATGATGAAAATACATTATATAAAATTATGAAGGGATTCTCATATTACTTAGAATCTCTAGTGTTACAATATGAATAGTATTTTAAACACATGATAGACCTTTTTCTAGAGTGTCTCTACAAACTTGTGACCATTGAATTTGCTTGGGAGTATAGAAAATTGTATTATAATACATCAAATAATAGGGTAGAGAATGTAATTGTTAATTTTATGGTTTCCAAGACCAAACTTTGTAAATGATATTAATTGAGGGCATGAAGACACAATCAAGTCTTTGTTCTTGATGGTTTGATTTATATTTTCAATCAATGGTTCCATTTATACACACTACATGAGGAAATTGTTCAATAAGAGTAACTTATAGTTTTAGTCAATTATATTTCAATTTGTACACACTACATGAAGATATTGAACTAGCTTCATTTGTTATATGGAGATATTTTATTGTAATGTATGTAATCAATGATATGATTCTTGATTTTTTATAAGATTTAATATTATAACACCTTAACAAATCAAGCTATGACTTTCACGGTTCACTCCTACATGTATGAAATTTGCATTTTCATCTACAAGTTTGACCCTAAATTTGTAGTTTTAAAATTATTTTGTGAGCTTAACCCTACATTTCTAGTCTTTAGGAATGTATTTATCTCCATTTTTTAGACTATGTTGAGAGCTATTATAATGTTTTTTTGCACTAACTTTTGGAGGAAACTCGTTTTTCCTTACTCAAACCCTTGGATTATGCAAAACGGGGAAGCAAAATACTATATTAAAAATGCTTTAAAAACTTTCAAACAATCAAACAAGTGCAATTTGAATTCAACAAATTTAAAAAAAATTGCATATAGGGTTTCGAAATTAAACAAATACATGCATTTTGAACTAAAAAAAAATGGAATTTTAAATACCTCGTGCTCAATAGTGGTCGATATGCGAATTGGAATGATGAAGTTTGAAGAGAGGACCCGAAATTTGCTTTCGCCGGTGAGAAATTTTGTTGGGTCGCCGTTCGGATTATGTTCGCCGCACGCAGGGACAGTGACTGACTGGTAATTCACAGTGAAAGTGTGAAAGTGAAAGCACTTTTTTTGGTTTTGTCATATTCAAGGGGTTCGGCCGAACCACCTTAAATATGATTTTTTATTAGGCTCGGTGACTGGTTCGGCCAAGCCATGGGTTCGGCCGAACCATATGGTTCGGCTGAACTAGTCAAATGGTTCGGTCGAGCCATATGGTTCGGCCGAACCACTTTGCTATGAAGAGTGTGGAAATTTCAAAATTTCCTTCCTCCACAAAAGTGTAAACCACTTATGTGGCTTCACCCATAAGAATTCCCTCCATCTTGTTGATTGGCTTGTAACACTCTTGATGGTGGCTGTATGAAATCTAATTATGATTCCTCTTCTACATTAGAGGGTTCATATCCTTGATCTGACTCTTCTGAATTATCAGAATCAAAGTCACTAGCTTCCATATTCAAAAATTCCCAACCAACATCTTCAATAAATTTATCTAGAACATCAGTAATAGTCTTACAAATTGGTTGCCAGTTCAAGTTCATTCTACTTTCATAATAATTTATATCCATGGAGTTCATCCATTCCTTGATGCCATCAAGTGAAGATTCAGGAATGGCATACATATGGAATACATCTCACTTTAATTATTTGAAAACAATAGCCATATCAAATCCCTTTTTCCCAAGTCCTACTCTCTCAAGGTTAACAATCTCAATCTCACTAATAGTGATTACTAAGAAAGGTAATTCCACCAACTCTACCAAAAAATTGACCATAGGAACAACAAGGGCACATTGGAAAAATAACTGTTGGGAAAGCATATTTAAATATTTCCTCGACCTTTGTGCAAGGTTGAAAGTACGTTTGTACGGATTGTTTTGTTGGAAATTGAAGGAAAATAGTTTTTTGAGTGAATTTTTTTGTTTTTTGGTCTGAGAGAAGGCTCTAATGGATTAAATCTGGTTCTGTGTTGTGTGTAGGATGTAGAATAAATCTAGTACAAGTTTTTTGTAGCCTTTAGATAGTTCTTTCAATCATTTTCTTGTCTCTTTGTAAATATTTTGGTTTCTTTGTGCTTGCTGGCCTGAAATAGGCAGTGTTGAGTAAATGGGGTGCTAGAGCACTTTTCCACCGTACAAACCGTACGACCTTTTGGAAAAAGTGCCTAGACACCATGGTTGTACATATGTTAGTTGGTAGGTTTTTTTTGAGTGCAGGAGTTGCTAGCAAAGTGATGCCCTAGGCGAGCTAGTGCAGGTCCAACTAGGAAAAACTTGTTGTGCAGGTCACAAATCTTGCAGGGGTGCTAAGCCATTGAGGATTTTCTTCTTGGAGGAGGTAGGGTGGTGTGTTACCTTGTTACTACATGAAGGAGGAGGCTCCATCTGTCCATTTGGTGTGTAAACAAATTGGAAGTTTTCTAACTATCAAGGGAAGGCTTAAAACCCTAGTTTTTGCTCCATTTCATGTTTGAGCTTTGTACGGACAGTGGAAGGCTAAGACCTCAAGAATATTTGATTGTTGTCCATGTGAACCAAGAACCTTGGAAAAAGAGTGGGAATTCCTTTTGAGATTTTTGAGTTCTAACTTGTTTTGTAGGTGAAGGAGACCTAATAGGGGCTCAAGGGCTACTAGCCTTTCAAACCCTAGCTAAAGGATTGGTGAGAGAGATGGGAAGTTGAAGTCTTGGAGGTTGTTCAAACACCTTTGGAGGATAGTTTGAAGCCTTTTAAGACTTATCACTACCCCTACAAGAGTTGATGGAGTGTTGAGGAAGATTGGTCTTTAGTATAGTGTAAAGGTTAAGGAAGAGTTGTGGCAATGAACCAAGGTGGACTTGGTGGTTGGAGTTTGTAATAGAAGAGGGGTTGGTCAAACAAACCAAGGGCACCTAGTCATGAGTAGGGACCTATAGGTTAGATTGGTGAAGCAAAGCACCAAGGAGGTCTTACAAGGAAAGGCCTAGAGCAGGAATTAGTGATTGATTCCTCCAACCCCTCTCCCTATCAAATTGGTATTAGAGCAAGCAAAATATTTGGGATTGATCTTGTATGTCAGAGAAAGAGTCTAGTGGTTCTAGCATCATGGTGAAAAATGCTGAGTTGGCCAAGAGGGTTGAAGAAAAAGAGGAAGATAATAGGGTATTGAGAGAAAAGTTAGACCAACTTGAGCAAGCACTGAATGTTATGCAGTTTGATGGAAGAATAGCAAAAGAAGAAGAGGTTGCAAAGGAGGATAGAATCCTTGAACTTGACCCTATATTGAAGGAGGATCCCTTCTTGAAAGCATTGAAGGCTTTGAGTGGAAAAACACTTGAAGGAGTACCATTGTTTAGTGGAAAGATGGAGGCTGATTTAGTTATGGATTGGATAGAGGGAATGGAAAACCATTTTGAGTGTGATGGAGTCATGAAGCACAAAAGGTAAAGGTGGCTAAATCAAGACTAAGAGGTTCTACCTTAACTTGGTGGAAATTCATTTAGATAGAGAGGGAGAAGGAAGGCAAGAACCCTATCTCTACTTGGAAGGGAATGATTGCCAAGGTGAAAAAGCATACCTACCAAGACTATGAAATTCAGTTGCATAAGAGGAGACAGAGTTTGAGGAAAAGAGATCGGAGATGAGTTCTTATACTGAGGAGTTTCAAAGACTTTGCATGAGGTCCAATGTCACAGAGGATGAAAGTATCAAGGTGGCAAGGTATCTCAATGGTTTGAAGTGGAACATTCAAGAGGAGATGGTTCTCTTTAAGGCCCAAAACAGTGCACCAATGTTATCAATTGGCATTAAAGATTGAAGAGAGGAGTAAGAGGAAGCAAGATCAGACTTCTAAGGGTAGAGGCAAAGGAAAAAGAGGACAGCATGGTGGATACCAAGGTAGAGGCAATGACCAAAGAAACCAAGGAGAGTCAAAAATCATAGAGCATGGAGGTGAAACATCTACAAGAGGTGGATATAACTGGGGTAGAGGACCTCAAGGAGGTTCAAACAGAGGAAGAGGAGCAGGCAGGCAAGAGCCTTTCCTTGTATGTACCTGCTCTAGGCCTTTCCTTGTAAGACCTCCTTGGTGCTTTGCTTCACCAATCTAACCTATAGGTCCCTACTCATGACTAGGTGCCCCTGGTTTGTCTGACCAACCCCTCTTCTATCATTCATCAAGATCATACATTGACCTTCTTGCCCCTCCTAAAGTTTGGACCAAATCCATTACCTCCACATAAAACTAGACATCCTTGGTCTTCATGGTTCCCACGTGATATGGTTATGCAAATGAAAATGAAGAAAAGTAATCATCTCCTTATCCATTGGTCGGAAGAATGCATGCTTAATGTTTTGATACATGATATCATCTCTCTCTTCTGCTCTCATGGTTGAATATCAAAATCCAGTATGGTGGGCCTCCAGAGTTCTAGTCATCTTTCTTCCTCTTCCACCAAATGTTGTCCTGATCCACATGTCTTCTAGCCTAATTGTCTTTGTTTTTGAAAGCTGAAGTTTCTCTGAGTCACCAGTGTAGCTCTCTCTACCTTTCCAAACTCTTTCATTGCTACAGATCGTCTTTAGGATTTAGTCATTTGTACCACATGGTTGATGTGCTTTGAATCCTTGCATCTAAGGGGTTTAAAACCTTAGGGGCCTTAGATGAGAAAAAGAAGTAATTGTTTTTCTTTTCCTTTTATGTGAGGACCTAGTAGTGAGATAAAAGAGGACTGTATAGAAAAATGAAAAAAGAAGACATAAAAATTCATGCACCATACTATATCACCTACATGCTAGCTAACAAGGACATGAATGTAGTAGATTTAGGTATGATAGGGGTATTGCAAGGTATATTTGAGGAATATATAATAATGAAGAAGAATTCAATGGATCAAATTAGTGTCAAATGTTTTCCTAAAAGATCTCCCACACCCTATTAGGAATTTAATCATTTCTAAGCATTTTCCACGCCCCATGGGAAAGTTTGAGGAGGCTCCAATAGTTGAGAGTTTAATGAGTAATTATAACTTCTTTCCATGCAATCATGATTAGTTAGAGAACATATAGGGAAACTTGATGAGCTATGCAACAAATGAAGAGAATATAGGGTATTTTGACCTAGTCTTAAGCATCTCCAAGCGTCTAGGAGATATTGAAGGAATCTTGGCTGATAGATAGGGTCGAGGATAGAAATTTTATTTTTGGTTACATTGACATCATGTAGGACATCCATCGTCTTATTCTTGGTTACGTTGACATCACAAAAAATTATATAGGATGGAGTAGAATGTAGCTCTACCTTTGTCAGCTCCATGTTAAATTTTTATTATATATAGCTTGCTAGTGTAGGAATTCTAAGACAAACAATCATGGTAGGACCATTCTTAAAAGATTTCAAATAATAACCTAGTGAACCCATATACTCTTATGACTATATATACACAAATCTAGATTAAACTTCTAGAATTCATTAACTTTAAGCCTTCTTTATTCTATATTACCTCAGTGAAAGTTTGAGCAAATCTACTCGCACTTGGAGGTGTTTCCTTGAAACCTCCAACAACACCCTGTTCAACATCCAAAATCACATATTAAAATACCATTCAGAAAACAATGATATTAACACATGTACAATTTATAATTGTTTACTAACTTTACATACCCCACCGGGAGCAGGTGTACTACAAAAATAAGTAGATTGATCAGGTACCTGTGGTCAACATCAGGACCTCTACAATTTTATTAAAATAATAAAACTAAATTAGTTAATCTTGCATTTCACAATCAAAATTTAATAAACTAATTCAATGAACATAACTAATTTACCGGGATCACACACACCATATGCATCATGCAAAATGTTAGTTGCCCTCTCCATCCCCATAGATGCATATGGATCAGGCTGCGTAGAAGGATATGGATCCTGCATAGCACCCTCTTGAGGGCTGGTAGGGTCATACGAACAAGTGGCTCCACAAGATCGACACACATGGCCTCGAAGGCCACCACCTGAAGACTCCCCTAGATTGCGCTATACAATGGGGCTAGTGTGGTGGATGACACTCCGAGTCAAGGATGTGATCGCCTGCAAAGTCTCTACATTAGCACTCTTCTTTGCAACTACCGGCATTGCAATCTACTCACGAGGCGGCCTAGCGAGAGGTCGTCTCCCCTATTGTGTAGGATCCAGTTGTGCACTAGGCCTATCTTGTGCTGACCCCCCACTTCTCCCTTGAAACTCCCTCATATCAAAATAATTCGGGGTTTGGTTCAATACAAACTCACAGTATAATTTCCTAAGAAAATATTGGGGGACTTCACAGTTATTGCACGGTGGGTAATCAAATACCATATACCATCTATCATAAAAATGGTTCCTAATCTCTTGGTGGTGGAACCAATGAATAGGAAACCTCTTTGCATTGAGGGTGAGATTTTTATTTGTTTTAGGGTCAGTGAATAGAGAGCACAAATCACCTTTAGTAATCTTTAAATCTTTAACTTGTTTATATGATAATTTTTTTGAATAATATGCCCTCGATGTTTGCCTCCTATTTTGCCATCCAGATATTTGTTGGGTAATTGCATCTACATTTTTTAACTAATCCTTCAATGAATCTGCTAGATGTATTCTTTCTATGGTTGAAGAATTTTGATCACTCAACCTACTAATAAGATCCTCAACTTCTTTTCTATTGTTTTCAATTTCACTCCTCAAATTTTCTTGAGTGCCAAGAGGGTATTGAGAGAATGGTGGGGGAGGTTGATTTTGTGGTTGAGGCTGATTTGGTTGAGGATTTTCCTCCTCTTGTTGAGGATTTCCTACAAATTAAAAAAAAAAATCATTTCTAAACTAAAACAAACAAAATCAATTTAAAACAAACAAATTCAAAACAAATACGAAACAATACTTACCTCTTACATCTCTTCGTCGTCGTGGCACCATATTTTTGAAGAAATCCAATTGCTCTTGATGAATTTTGAAGAAATCACCTCTCCAAAAATGCGAGCGCGTATAACATGGTTTTTGGCCGCGGGTGGAGCTAAAACACAGCAAAAAGGAAGTAAGAAATGATATTTGGATTTTTTTTTTTTTTTTCTTTTAAAAAGAAATAATGCGAACGTGTTAAAACGCGAACACGTTTTGGGCTGTTTTTTATTTTTTGGCCACAAAAGTGTGACCATCTTGGTGCACTTACCCCTATAAGCGATGTTACAAGTTTAAATTCCTCCAATGGATTGCCGATCTTGAATTCTATAAAGAATCAGACATTCACTAATGCAACTGATTTGATATTTGATAGAAGAGCGATGACAATTGATAACATCATTGATGTAGATGTGAAATTTTCCTCGATCGTCATTGGTTACAAGATATATCATTCCAAATGAGAAATTTTTTTATTCAGTACTACCATATATGCAGCATATCAAATGGTCAAGGAGAATGTATGATTTATGTGAGTTGCTTCAAAGTCAGCTTATGGAGAATCTTGGTAAGATAAAGAAAGAAAAGAAGAATCCCTTTAAATATGGTAATCTGTTGTTGTGTCTATTCTTTTATTTCATGAGTGAAGTTCTGGGAGTTGGGAAAGTGCATTGGCAAAGCGATAAGCTTGTTGTTGTTTAGATTAGAGATATCTTGTACGGAATTGGTGGTACGCAAGGCAAGAAAACTACAATTTGGGGATATTTCAAGAACTTTCAATATGTGATGCAAGTCAGGGAAAGAATTCCTACTTCTATTGTGGAGAAGTATAAGGATACAATCTATTTTATAGTGGACATTGATCAATGCTTAACCATTTGGATTATGCCAATAGGTTATGAAGTTGAGGAAAGAATCTTGGAGCTATATGCACAACATTAGTTGAGTAATCCTTTGGATTCATCTGAAGAGAGGTTTGGAACATATGCAGAGAAAAATATGCAAGTCCATGAGTAGTTGAAGAAACCAATGATAGTTCGAAGAGTAAGGAAAGAAGTGGAAGTTTTTGTAGAGAGCATGGTCATATTTAAAGAAGTTGTAAGAGAAGCGAGAAGGATGAGAGAACAAGCTGAAGCTGAAAAAGAGCTTGCTAAAACTAGATTTGCTAGTTTGACAACATCCTCTACCCGAACTAGATCAACAAGGAGCTCTATACTCCTATCCGGTCATGCAAAGAAGTCAACCCCTATAAAAGCTCAAGTTAAGGCATCTGGTAAGAGGAAGGACAAGAGTACAAGAGTGTATACAATTGTTTCAGAAGATGAAGAGATAGAATCTGATGAAGAAGTTAGAGAAATAAAGCATATGGGCACCCAAGCATCAACAACAGTCACTAAGGACAAGTCCTTCGGTGAAGAGGAGAAAGCAAAGAAGAAGATGAAGCCTAACAAACCAGGTATGTCTGTAGAGGAAGTTGAGAGAGGTATAATCAAGGATGGTAATCTTAAGCCCCTATGTGAAGTGTATGGTGCCTTTGATAGTGTTGGTCAAAGATTTCTTAAAGAGGCCACAATACAATATTTGAACAATTTCAACATGACTCTTGTTGAGATAATGGCATAGTTGCCTAAGGAATTGTATGAAATTTTGGAGATGAGGAGAGTCAGTGCCAGAACTAAAGAAGAGTTGTTGAGAGAATGAATTCTTGCAAATCTAAGTTCGGTAATGTCTATTGAGGAAATGAAGACAATCCTAAAAGAAGAAAAAAGAGAATTCAAGAGAAAAACAAGAATAAACAAGCTTATGATGGGTAGGACTGAAGAGGTTGCAAAATAAACTAAAAGAATTCTGAAGGAATTTTTATTAAAGAACATAATTGATGTTGTTTATGAAGAAGTGCATGTGGAAGATACTTCATCTGGTCTAGTAAATGAAGAGGTTATAGTTCAGGACACTCAGATTCCTCCTGATGTGCATGATACACAAGTACCTATGGAGACTGAAGCTCCTAAAATTGTGTCAGTTGAAGGAAAGGAGATATCAGTTGAAGAGGTTGAAATTCCAAATGACAAGCAAAAATATGTGGCTAAGGAAATAGTGGTTGAGGAAAAGAAGGTTGAAGATTTAAGGGAGTTCCAGTGGAAGCAAAAGACATTATAGAGGAAGTGAAGAAATTTTTGTAAGAACAACAAGAAGAATTTGACCTTGAGTTGAGTGAAGGTCCTATTCATTTATCTACTTTTTCCTTGATTCAGAAAATGAAATTTGCATCATTTTCACAAGCTAAGGATAGGGAAGAAATTCTAAAGTCCCACATTGAGGATAGTGAGTTATTGAATCTTTCATATGGTATTCTAGAGAATATCGTGCCTACTCATGTTAAGGATCCATCTGGCTCTTCATTCGATGAGCTGAAGAAGCTTATAAATTTTGTAAGTACTCATTTTGAGTCACTTGAGAAGTCATCATTGGTCAAAGTTCAGAAGGAATTTCATGCTAGATAGATTAGTAGGTTGAAAGTAATGATAGCTAATGATAAATCTCTGTTAGCTACCTGTATGAAGAATTTTCAAAGTGCAGTATATGAAGGTGGAAAAATATCTATAAGTCATGTTTGTCTTTTTCAAAACTTACTGAGGATAATGAGAAGAAGGTTAAGGATCATGAGAAAGAGTTAGCTGCTATTTCTAATTCTTTTCATCCATTAACTGTTTCTATTGGAGAGAAAGAAGGTCAATTTATATCCCTACTTGACAAGACAAAGAGTTTGAAGAATGATAATGACAGAGTTGTGGAAAGAGTTTGTGAACTTAGAGGCCTAATTATTCTGAAGATGGAAACTGTGTTGAGTGCTTTGAAGGAAGCACAAGATGCTTTGGCAGTCAGTGATCCAATGAACCTTGAATCAACAAAGATGCAATCTTATTTACGCTATGCTCACATAACTATTTTGGAAAGCCTTAAGAAGTGTTGGGACTCAAGCCTGAACCTATTGAAGAACAATTTTGCAAATATTTTCAAGTTTGTGTAAGTTGTTGAAACAAGTTTGTACATATGCAATTTGAAGTTTTTGTTTGCTTAGAGAAGTTTTGTATGCAGATTCCCCATCTTTTCCATTGATGTCAAAGGGGGAGAATAGAACAATGAAAAATGTATATTAATCTAAGGGGGAGTTGTAGTTTTGAGCTGTGGATGAAGATCTTTTTGGAGTTTTGGTTGGTAGTGTATTTTTATTGGTACTGATCTGACACTTAGACATTTTTCAGTAAGTGTTGCCATCAATGCCAAAGGGGGAGATTGTTGGCAAGAGACATTGTACATGTTTTCTAGTGTTGTCATTGATGGCAACCCTTGTCAGCTAGTTAATCCACATGTCATCATTTACTCATACCGACAAACAGATTCAATATCAGTGATTATTTGTTAAGCTAGAATAGAGCATCTGGTAGATTTGTGTTCTTCAATTCATATGAAAATTTTCTATTATTATTTTGTGTTGTGGATCTCAAGGAAGATTGTTTGATGCATAATCTATGTTATCTATAAATCTTGGTGCATCATATCGATTTGAGTGTAAGTTAGAAGGTTTGGTTGAAAAATTTTCTATTCATTAGTGTATGAAGGCCGACTTAGTGGATATAGTGTGTCACAAATATTTGAGGAGTTATTGTTTAAGTATTATTATGTTCAAGCATTTTGATTTGGGTACTCACTATGTTGTGGCCGACTCTTGTGGATGCACATTGAATATTATGGATGATTTGAGTCGACGGTTTGTGAATATTTCTTATTTTGTTGAAGTCGACATGAAGTGGATATATATAAGTGATCATTTATATCATTTTTATATATGTTTAGTGTGATTTGATGTATGTTCTAAATATTAGAAGGATTGAAGAGCGATTATGCATAGTTTCACTTGTGCATTAAGAATTTTGTGAATCGAAATAGAGTAGAACATAGCAGAAGAGAAAAATAAGTCAGAAGTTCAAGAGCGATTGATGAGCCTAACCAGAACTATAATCAAGCATTTTTAGATGCTACTTTCTTAGTTCAAATTTTTGGAAGTATTCCAAACTTTTGTAAGGCAGTGAGCCTTTCAATTTTTGAGTAGTGAGCTCTAGGTAGTGTGCCTAAATGCAAGTGCATTCTTATTTTGTAAACTTTTCTTTTGAGTATACTCTGAAGACAATATTGTGGATTGACCTCCACCATGGTTTTTCCCCTAATAGGGTTTCTATGTTAAAATACTTGTGTTATGGTGTTGTGGTTACTTGTCTTATGTGCATGCATTTTTATTTTGGTTGAATTTTATTAGTACTTTAAGGATCAGATTAATAAAGTTAAAATTTGCACAACACTGATTCACCACCCTCTTAGTATTTCTTGATTCCAACATAGGCACATGAATTTTTTTATAGAATGTTGCAAAGAATTATGGTCTCATCGAATGCAGTAATGGAAAGATATGGGCACATAAACAAGGCAATGAACTGCATGAATAAAGATTAGGTAAATGTTGTGAATTTAGATGAAGACACCAATAGAAGCATACTACTAGTAAAGTATTTCTAATTAATGGTCTCCTTTATACACCTACTCTATGCTTTGGTGACTCATAACATTTCATGATCTCCTTTATTTATTAAAGCATCTCTGTAGAACCTAGAGCACAAGTAGAAACTTATTCCATGTAACATAATATTCTACTTCTACCTAACAAGAAGATTATGCACATGTTTGTTACAAAATTTATTCATACTACAACCCTTGACTCATTATTCTATATGTTATGTTATAAGAAGAAATCCACCATAAACTTCGCTCAGTAGTTTCAAATATTATGTAAACAATATTATTGTGTAACAAGAAGATTACAAAACATAAACTGCAATACCCTCTAACTACTTTCACCATTGACATGCATAACATAATCCATCAAACCACACAACTTCTCCCCATAACAAAAGGTAGAAAACTTTGTAAAAAAAAGAGATTTCTATTACATGAAGAGATGCAAAAGAAAGAGATTTCTATGTCATGCAGAGATTTTGGGTTCACATCAGGTGAACACCAAATGTATTAGGGAGAAATTTTTAATTTAGATTGCAAATAGCATAATAAATCAAACCCCAATCAACAATGGAGAACAATGGGAAGAAAGAAACATAAAACTATTGAAACACTATCACCTGGTTTTTAAGCCTCCATTGAATGGCCTTCATTGGACTTCTCCATCTTGTTGTAAATTGTATGATTTCCCTCATATTTGAAGTGCAACCATAGCCTATGATCAAAACAGGCAAAATATTGAATATTTATGAGTGCTCAAGTATTCAAGTTCTCAAGCATGCTAAAAATAACTTTATGTGTATGTATATTTCCAAATGACTAGAGAGAGACCCTTTTAAACAATGTGAGGCTGACAATGGATGGCTAGGATTAAAAGTTTACAAAAACCTAAGATCAAAGGCCAGGATTCAATGTGATAAGGAGCATTAGGGTTGGGGAAACATTAGGTCAAAGTTAGGGCAAGCTTTGAAATGAAGGGTTGAGATTTAATTGAAAGCAATTAAATCAATGGTGGAGAAAAAGAGGTAGTTGAAAAATCAAATAATAATAAAAATTATTTTTTTAATGGAGGAAATTTGACTTACGAATTAAATTCATAAACGGGAATAAGATAAAAAGTAGTAAATAATTATTTTAATTATTTACTTGTGGGATGAAAAGTGGGTTAAATGGATAAAGTTATTTAATTGGAGGGAATAAGGATTGATTAGTGACATATTTAAATAAATAAATATAATTTACTTATTTAAATAATCATGGAGGAATAATTATGACATTAGGACATGATTAAATAATTTTATTATGTGAGGGAGAAGCACGGTCGTCATAGGAAAATGTAACTCAAGGGCCTAGGTCATTTTTATGTCTACAACCCTAATTGTTGGTTTTTAAAACCCTTGTGTGTGGACACCATAACTTTACCTAAACTTATCATTTTTTTATTTTTCTATTTTTTTAATTGTGTAAAGAAGTGTTTATAGATTGATGCCATATCATTTTTTAAACATGAAAATTAACAAATCAAAATTTATTAAAACAATATGAAAACCTGACATTTTGAGTTTATAGACCCGTTTCCTCATAAATTAATTAAAAAATAGAAAATAAAATAAAATAATTTTAAAAATTACATATTTGAAAACTAGACATAAATTTTAAAAAAACCTCATTAACTATATTGCCAAAGTTAGTTTTTTCTCTTGAAAAGTCCATGGCCTTATACTTGTAGGTCTAAGCCTAATTTTTGGGTTACCATACCTTTTATGAGCCTAAATCCAAATGAAAAAGATGTCTTATGAGTTTTAAACCTTTTGGAACAAGTACCCACTTCAAAATGGGTACCTATTCTAAAAAATGAATAGGTATTTGTATTAAAGATAAAAAATGGCACTTCCCTTGAATGTGGACCCAACTTCTTGCACTTACCCTAAATGAAAATTAGATTTCAATTACACAACAGGAGATTCAATTCATGCTTATTTTCCCAAATAGTACCAATGATTGCTAAGCTGCATTGTGTTATACGAGGATGTGTAACTAATGTGTTGCAAAGGTGAGAAAGATGATTATCATGGAAGAAATATTGCCTTTTCTCACTCAATGTGTAGAATTGATAAATGAACCTACAACATAAAAGGTTTGGAATCAATGAAGGGATAATACAAATTATAGGCAACAAGAAAAAAATTACATCGACCCACCCATGTTATTTTATCTAAAAATAAGTTTTATTTAAAGTAATCACTCACAGATGATTAAAGCTCATAACATCAGAAAACCAGACACAATTACAGAACTCCATGCCTCTCAACCATCATTGTAGGAATATTCCTTAGTGTAAAAAATAAGTGGAAGGATCATATAATATTATAAGCATTGTGAATAAAAACATGCTCATAATTATTAAGAAGTGGGTGACTCTGTTAACCACTCAAAAATGATGAAGTTGCCACTGTGTTATAGCTTAGTTCTCTTATTTCTTCTTATTTTAGAGTCTTGTAGTGCTCTTGGGTAGCATTACCATGTGTTGGAAACTTGCTAGGTAGCTAGAGAATTTTTGAGTTTACCTTTGTGGTATTTTGGAATTTTCATTTTACATGTAAGCGATGTCTTTATGGCTTTCAATATATAGAATATTGAACAAATAATGAAAGAAAACCAATGAAATTGAACACTTGTTACAAAAAATAGGTTAGGGCTTGGGAAAGAATGAAATTCAATAAATAAGAGATGTTGAAAAGGTCTATTGAACCTAGGCATTCACATTGCTTAAGGAACAAAATAGTAATGAGCTGAAATCCTTAAGAATAGTAATTGGGAAGTATAGTTAAAATTCACTCATTTCAAATATATGAGAAAATTTACAACTAATAAATTCATTCTCAAATAACATATGGCCAAAAAAGATTTAACAATATAATTTAATACAAGACTTAAGAATGGTTTGGAAGATGGTTTCTCTTTTTTCCTACATACAAGATAAGATGTTGTACATGGAAGAAGACAATCATGGACCTTAGATGCCAATACCCTTTATCAAAATCATATTTTTTGACATTAATTTAAATATAAAAATAATGTACATACAAGATGATAAGCATCTAAGATTCAAAATAAAAACAATGAAGTCACACTTTGTAAGGATGGTTGCTATTGTAAATTGCTTACAAAATTACACCATATACAATGATTATTCACAATGATGATCAAGCTAGGGTAGTGAGAAGTGTTAGGAGACAAGCTAGTTCAAATTAACTTTAAAACAAGTGAATGATCCATCAATCTCCAAACCAAAGAGATAATAGTTTAAGAAAAGCAACAACTACATTGCTTTTGCATTAGAAACGATCACATTACTCAAATGACAAGGCAAAAAGATTAATACAAAGAAAAAAAACTAAGATAGGTCATAGAAAATAGCCTTCTCAAATACCAAAGAACATTCTAATTCCTAGAGAGATACAAGTGTGACCATGACCAATTGGCCTACTTCTAGAAATTTAGAGGTTACAAGTACCTGCTTGGCACAACAACTATAGAGGTTACATCAATAGTAGACATATTTTACAAGATAAGAAAATGAATTATATCAAGGAAAAGGAGCTAAAAATTGTATTAAGGAATAGGGAACTATTTACATAGTATACAACTAGACTAGAGGCAATAAAGTGTCCTCCATAACCAAAATACAATGTATAGCCAGGACAAGAGAAATTGCTCATCAATAAGACATTGTCTTATCCAATATAGAAAACATAGTATTACAACACAAGTCAGGTGGCTACTTAGCTCAATAGTAATAAATAAGAAATTATTTAGCCAATGTAAGCTTGAATCATACACCAAAGCTTCAAATAAATATTAGCAAATAACTCATGAATCACTAAAATACTCACAAAGAGCTCATAAAATTATTAGAAAAATAATCTAAATTGATTTTTTGAATTTATAACTCTATAAATTTTAGTGGCCAAGTTCTTTTAACATTTTTTGAGTAATTTTAGTACTCTTACTCTTCACCCTTGCTAGTGTGTGTTTAGTACTGGATCATAGAAAAATGGCCCCTTGTCATTTTTATGGTCTTTTAGGCCTTTCTTCATGATACTGGGTCTATTTTTTGTTGATTTATTGATGTAATATACCTTGAACATGCACATTTAGGTCCTTGAAATTCAAATAATGGTGTCTTGTGAAGGTCTTGTAAAGTGTTGTGAAACATTTCTACACTTTTCTAGACTCTATTTAGTACAATTCACCTAAAAATCACCTTTTCATCCCTAATCGAGTCCTATTTTGAAGTGTTGTAAAGTCTTGTAACAAGATTTCACACTTTTCTAGGCATAATTTCACTGTTTACACCTTCCTTATGATTTATTTGACCCCCTTTTGCCCTTATAAACCTTAATTAAGTGTATTTTTGAATGTAAACTTGACAAACAACATTAAATGCAAGATAATTCTGACACCCACTTTCAGGTCCAAGGTGAGACCCATTCATCCCTCTTCACTCCAAATTCAAAATATTTCAAATTTTCTTTCATATTTTTATTCAAAATTACTTGGTGTTAGCCCATGATGAGGTATCAATGGGTTACTAAGGCACAAGGATGTATAAATAAGTTTTTTCCCCCTCATTTTACATCTCCTACAATCTTCTAACACATTCAATCAATCTTCCCATTCATTCAAGCATTCATCAAGCATTCAAGCACCTTGCATAATCTAATCAAGCATTTTGGAGCAACCATTGATATATCTTCAGATTTTGAGCATCAAAGGCATGGTAAGTTTATGACATTTTCATGTTATCTATTTATCATACTCTTTTCATTTCATTTCATTATTTAGGGTTTGATTACCAAAGTGGGGTTTGACCAAAGCAAACCCCTATACTCTAACCCTCAACCATTTCCCCCCTCTTGCATGTGTATTTGTAGTCCTTTTTATGCAGATTTGACAAGCAATTAGGTGTTGAAGAGTGGTCAACAAGTCAACAAGGTGCTTCAAGTCAAATCAACCTCATTTCAAGCTTGGAGAAGACATTTTGTCCATTTTCTATAGAATTAACTGTTGGATCTCAGTTGTGTTCATGGTTTGTTCATGGTTTGTCCTTGATGAAAAAATCACTCTCTTGGTTCTCTTGGTCTAATAGTTCAGATTGGATCTTTATGCTTTATCATGATACATATTTGATGACACTTGGCTATTACAAATGGTTATTTGTTATGATTCGGTTTCATTTTGATGAGAATTATGGTTCAGTGTTATGAATGCTATTTCTTTGACTGACAGTGCTCTTTAGTTTGACAGATGGTTTCTTTGTCAAGATGGTTCTTTTTTATTGCATACCATAGGTGTATTCAACATGATTACAAGTCACTGTCACATACATTTTGGCAAATTCATTTTCAGGTATCTCATAACTTTTTGGACAAAAACTCAGGTATTCTCTGTTGGTTATGATATATCAGTACATTATCTTTGGCTTATTGACATCCTTATGGATCATTTTGGTTGCTTGGATATTTGGACACTATCATGCATACTCTTGTAGTATCTCAATTTGATCAGCTTTCTCATGTCCTTCTCAAAGACTCTAAAGCCATCTGGTTCATCCTGAACTCACATTATTTGGAGGCATTGAATTTATTTTGGTTCTTGCAACTCATTTGGTTGATGTCATTTATTGGCACATATGGCATATAATTTTAACATTATCTTCAATGCTCGAGCCTAGACATCATGGTCGACATCCAAAGGAAAATACATTAATTATAAATTATCATTGGGCTAGATGTTTATTTAGTTTATTTAATAGTCACTATAAAGTGACATGGCATCGACAACTTGGTAAAAGTGTTTCAAGTGATAATGTGCAACGACATTTGAATGTTGATTTGAATTGATGTGGCAGTGATTGTCGACCTCCTTGGTAAAATGTTTGATTGTAGACTTAGAAGGGCTATGATTATTTGATAATAATTATGCGGACTTCAAACTTCATTATGTTCTTTTCAGAAGTCATTGAATGACTTGGTAAAAGGAATGATTAGGGAAAATTGAGTTTTGTGATTTTTCTTTTTGGCTGAGTATAGAACCCTAGCTGCCACCATAGTAATCTGCTTCTCTATTGTAAATAACACATGGCCGACTCCAGAGTGTTGAGATTTTGAATGCAGGTTGGACTATGAACTTTGGGAAAATGTGAGCTTGACATTGGTGAAAAGAATTTGTGGGAGTTTCAAATTTGTTAGCTATGGTTTTGACTGGTATATATTTGATTTTCATGCTGCACAAATAGGTAATACATTCATCATTTAATATTTATCTTACAAATGGTAGTCATTGATTTTTCTTGAATCAAGAAAAAGAAAAATAGGCTCTCAATTATCTCTGTTAGAAAAGCATTCTTGACTACATTATGGGTATTTTGAAAACTTTGTTTATTATTGGCATTTGGTGGAAATAAGGTTTCTAAATTTGTAGTGAAGGTTGTTATTGTCATTATCTTTGATTTCAAAAAGGGGATTTCTGCATTTTAGTTACTAGTTTTCTTGCTCGAATCAGAAAATGTATAAGCATTTTTATTTGTCAGAAGTTAATGCATCATGGCCTGATAAAATAATGAAGGTTTGTGACTTCTGGCTGTTGGGTGGTCATGCATTTTGAAATATATTTTAGCTTCATTGTTGATTTAAATGAATTTATTGATACATTACTGAAATAATGGATTTAGTATATGGGTTTTCTGAAAATAGATTCAAATTTTTATTATTATGAAAGTCATTGCACTTGATCTGGGTTTTCTTGTAAAACTCTTACAGTTTGGATAAAAGGCATTGACATATCCCTGAAAAAGTCTATTCTAGCTTCCTATTCAGGCATTACTTCTGTTATTCCATCATCTACTGATTATCATCATTCAATTGGTTCATTTTCTAAAAATAGAAATGGGGTTTCAGATTCCTTTGACCTCGAATTCTTTGAAGACTTTATCATTGACAGACCTATTTGAAATTAAATATATACAGTTTTTTGAACATTGTATGATACTTCTAGTTATGATTCTGAAATATTGTTACTAGCTGCATCAAGAAATGAAATGTAAAAGCTCTATTATACAAAAAATTGAAAACATGTTGCAGAGCACAGTTGTATTTCTTTTCTATTAAATATTTTAAGGATTCAAGAGTTGAATTCTTAGGGTATTAGGTAGAGAAGACTATTGAGTTCCTTGAGCTTACTTGAAAATGGAGAGATCCTCTGATATTATTATTGTTCAGAAAATAATTTGAGGGGTTGGTACTCCTTGAGATTGATATCTCTAAATGAGGGGTTGGTGCTCCTTGAGTGGATGCTCAAAAATTAGCCTATAAGGCATTGTTAATAGTGGATTTTTGAAGATTAAGCCTGCAAGGCATTTTAGGAGTGGTTTTTATACCCCAAGAGGGTTTTCCACTTGACAAAATCTTGTGTCTCTTTGTTCTTTTGTGGTCTCACTGCTTTACTGAGTTGTTACTTCTTTGTTCATTGTTTGGTTATTACATTTCTCAATTCTATTTATGAATGATTACATTCAACTCATGAATGCATTAATCATTGAAATATTGAGATCAAATCTAAACTATGTTTTATTTTATGAAAAATGTTTAAATCTGTTAAGACACTGATTCACCCCCCTCTCAGTGTCATTTTCACTCCAACATTAACTTCGTCAACCTCAGAAGCAGACAACCTCAAATCTAGTGTTGCAAAATTGTCCCCTGATTTCTCAGAATTTTGGGAGAGGACTGATTTTCCATCAATGGCGAATGAGTCCCACATTAAGGCTAGAAATTTAGACTTTGTCATATTCTGGATCCCGACAATTTTCATCAGAAGTAGGATTGATTCGCTGTTAGTGGCGAATGAGTCCAACTGGTATTTTTTGTGATCTCAGAAAACATTCAAAGATTCCAGACTATCCATTCTCTTCCCAAGTGCACTCTGAATCAACCTTCTTCCTTTCTGTTTTGCATTTGTTCATTCTTAGTTCATGTTTTTATGTCACATTGTGTTTTCCAACATTGCATAAATCTTAGGTTTTTCATACATAATCAGTCACATGGATCATCCAATTGCATTTATATCATTTCATTTAGTCTAAATTACATCATACATTACATAATTTGAGTGAACCTAGCTAGATCTTTTGTGTGGGGTTTATCTCTCTTCTTTTAGGTGAAACATCCTAAGAGCACAAGAGTAGCCTATAAGCCCTACCCAAAAATTGATGGATCAAGTACAAATATAGCTACTATGATAGATAATCACAAAAAAATACATGTGCAAAGAGTAGATATAACCCCGACCTAAAATTTTGAATTACAACACTTGTCAAAGCACCCACAATACCAAAATTATCATTGAAAGGGTGATTGCTGACTTCTACAATTATACCAAAGCCATCTAGCATGATTTTCTAAATAAAATGGATCATACAATGTACTAATGCATGTAATTAATTTTATTCTCATTCGCTATACTTTCCTCCATTACAAAATATTCTTGTTAGTATAAATACCTACTCTATGAACTCCTATAAAGCATGTAGCTACTCTCTCTACTTAGTATTGGTTAGTTTCGATTGTCAAAAAAATAGTTACTAGGTACAAAAAGTTTAGTTTGGAAAGAAGAGAAAAAAGGTTTAAAATGTCAGGATTTCCTAAATGGCCCAATTTGGTTTAGATAAATATAAAAACTAAAAATACATTTGATATTATATGTATTTTTATAAACCTAAGAATATACATACACACATATAAAACAATTCATGAGCACTAATTTTTGTAAATAGTATGGACATGTTTTCGGCTTAGAATCTAGATGGATTTTATCTTTTTACTTGTTATGTTGTTTTCTGGTTACATTTTTTAGGTAATATTTTTATTTTTTAATTATACCAATTCAATAAAAAATTTCCAAACTGGATTTGATTAATATTTTACTAAATATGGTAACTATATAGTAAAAAATAACTTTATCATAATTGCTTGTTGTTTGACCAAGCCGCAATTAAGAGTTTGTTTGTGCAAAATGCTACTAGACAATTTGTTACATAATTACAAGACTACAAAGCATTAAGCCTAGACATATTTCTAGGTAGGTACATGAAGATGGGGGTCCAATTTGTGGTCACCCATCTTTGATTTTTTTTAAAAATCCTTAATGCAAGCACATTATGTCATGTTAAAAGGAAAAAAGAAAACTCATTTCATTTTTTGACTATGCTATTTCCTCCATCTGTGGCCTATGAACCCTTCCCAACTACACTCATGTTATTGAGAGCTCAAACTTCATGATTTCTTCATTGATTCTTTGTCGATTCTTTGCCAGAATGCTGCAACATTAATGAGGAGCTCAAAGGAGTAAGTTTTTATTAATTTTTTTGTGAATTTGTTATTAAATAGGTAGATTTAATATGTTTTTGATGTTAATTTCTTTAATTTTTAGGATTTGATAATCAACCTCCTTCTCCTCCTCAAAATCCTTCTTCACCTCATGCACAGATACTTGCTGAACAACAACCCCAAAAATCACCTCCCATAATTCCTCAACATCCCCCTAGAACTTGAAACAAAATTTAATGAGGGAAATTGAAAATGACAAAAAAAAAATTGAGTTAACTACGAGGTTGAAAGATCCTGCAAGTTCAACCTCGTAAAGAACCAGACTTGCACAATCACTTGAATCTATGTTAACACATGTAAATGCAATTAGAAAGCAATTAAGTAGTTGGGTGGAGAAGAGACAAGAGTATAGAGAATATTATGTAGATAAACTATGTTGAATGAACAAGATAACTAAGAGGCGAGTGAATTAGTTGTAACAAATTAAACCTTTAAAACTCTCAACAGTAATCAAATCGACATGCATTAATTAAACCCTTATTCTATTAGTATGATTAATCATGAAATGTAGATAATAGAAATTGAAATCAAAACACCACACACAAGAGAACACCAAATTCATGTGGAAACCCCAATAATGGAAAAACCATGATGAGGATTAGCTCACAATATAAGTAATAGAAAAATTGGTACAAAAGGCTCACTTCCATAATATGACACATTGTCCAAAAGGGCTCACATCTAGGGATCACTACCATAGAAAGAATACAAGAAGATAGAAGAAGAATATTACACAAAGAACACTTCTCAATGAAAAAAGGAATCCACCACAATTGCTCACACACTTTTGTAGTCTGGCATGAATGATTCCAGATGCCTTCAACTAACTACCTTCAGGAACCCTAACATTGAAATTCACATTGCTCTGCTTGAATTCGCATCACACACATTACTCACATCAATATCACATCTTTCTTGCTTCTTAATTTCTTTCATCTCTCAACACACAACAAAACCATACATATTTATATCAATCTCAACCTCAAAAACCTTCTTCAATGTTGACAACTAGTCGTTATACATACAAATTCAAAATAGGTCAACACCTAAACATTTCTGTGGTGGATAAGAACAAATGCAACCTACCAAAATCCTTAATTAGGACCCAAGTAGATCCAAACATGCTTGTACAAGCCTCACATGTAGTGTTATACATAAGGTTGACCAATACCCATGCAAAACACCATAAACATTAAGTACACACTTCCACAATTCAATCTGTAACTTCTACAAAACATAATTCATTTGAAAATGATCTAGAGTAATCCACGAACTACTCAAGATTCATCAAACACTTCATCCAAGCTCGCATCATACAAATACTTCAACTCAGAACAACTAGTAACCCTTATTTGCATACTGATAAATGAAACTCACTCTATACTACACCAAATCAAATAAAAAATTGAATTAAAAAAGATACAAGAATTATAAACAACTTCCAAAATCTGCACAACCTAAAGCTAAATAGCGAAGAAACACGAAGAAAATATATTTCTCCCAAGCCACATAAAACATCATTGAACAATTGGTTCACGCAAGTTGGTGAAAATATCTCACATTGTACAACGATCCAAAAGCCCAAATTTTGAATATAGAAACCTCTAACAACCTTGAATAACCTATAAGATCCACATAGGCATAGCATCATCATAGAAGAAACGTGGAGCACAAACCAAAGTGCACTATGATCACTTCCACAACACAGTTTATTTTGTTTATCAAATTTTCTCAAAAGAACTTGGAAACCAAGTACCAAAGACATCATCTCATTTCATTACCTCATTCCAACTCATCTTCAGAATCTGGAACAAAAGGATAGCTCTGTGTACTCACAACACTTCCTCAAGGTCTCAACTACACATGCACAACTTTTTTTCCTCTTTCTTCACAATTCTCTCAATATCATCAACATCTCTATCACATAGTTGACATCAATGACAACACCAATCAATAGATTTCCTATTGACATCAATGACAACACCTTCATACTTGTAAAAATTTCTCCCTTTTTCATTGATGGCAACACAAGATGTGAAAAGCCACTAAATACAACATAATAGCTCTAAACACTCTCTCCTTTTTTTCAGATTAGATAGCCTACACAACATTCTTGAACTCTCTACCCCTTACATGAGTCTCTCTCCCTTTGAAAATAATGATAATTAGACAATATACACAACTTTCTCTACTTTTTCACATGATTCTTTTGCCCCCTTTGACATCAATGGAAAATGATAGAATTTTTTGCATTGTTCTCCCCCTTTGAAACTAAACCAAAATACCTACTCTAAATACTCCCCCTTAGGAGTACACCCAAATAATTCAACAACTCAACAACTCAACAACAATGAAAACACATGACACCACCTACTCCCCCTGAGAGGTAGCCACCAACATCAATCCATAAAAGTGATAGATTCATAGATCCACTGGACTGATGCATCTCCATATGCATTTAGTTCAAGAAAGGAGGGGCAATAACCCCCAACTTCTCCTAGAGATACTCAAAAGTATCCTTAGGAAGAGACTTAGTAAATATATCAGCAATCTGATCCTTTGTAGGTACATACTCAAGCTTCACTTCATTCTCCATAACCTTCTCTCTCAAAAAGTGATACCTAATAGATATGTGCTTTGTCCTTGAGTCCATCACTAGATTCTTTGAAATGTTGATTGCACTTGTATTATCACAAAAGATAGATATAGACTTGTCATATACAAAATTGATATCCTTCAATGTTTGTCTCATCCACAAAATTTTTGTACAACATGATGTTGCTACAATACATTCAACCTCTATAGTAGACAAAGAAACCAAGTCTTGTTTCTTACTCAGCCATGACACCACTCTACATCCAAGAAAGAATGCACCACCACTTGTACTTTTCCAATCATCAACACAACCAGCCCAATCTGCATCTATATAAGCAGTTAATGTGAAATCAGTATCCTTAGGATACCACAAGCCATAATCTGGAGTGCCTCTTAAGTATCTAAATATCCTTTTCACTTTTGCAACATGTGTTTCTTTAGGATCTTCTTGATATCTAGCTACAAGAAAAATTGTATGCATGAAATCCAATCTAGTAGCAGTTAGATATAGCAATCCACCAATCATAGATCTATACTTGCTCTAATAAAACTTAGGTGAGTCATGTCATATTTTCTCAATTTACAACTAGTCACCGGGTATGTGCAGGATCATCATGGAAAATACAGGCACTTAAGTGGCAAAAAATTTAGAAAAATTAGAATTAGGCAACTTGACGTAAAAATTTGAATAAGTTATCTATATTATTTTAAAAATATGTAAGAATAGAATCTATAGAAAATTGAATGTAGTTTCTAAACTACTAGGTTATTTTAAAAATAAATAAATCTATTTGGTGAAAATTTAAAATTTCAATGCAATAGTACTTAAATTTCAGGGAAAAAATAAGTAGGTGTCTGTCTGACCACCCTAACCACAATAAAATGATAATATTTTTTTATAAGATTTTAGATATAAGTAGAGGACTCATGTCCCAATGTGATGCATATTTTTTTGTAATTTTTTTCTAAGTAAATAATTAATTATGAATTTTTTATTACAGATTTTAAAAAATATAAAAAACTTGTATGTTTGACCACCTTAACTTGGTCAAAACTTCATAAAATTCAATTTTATTTTTTTAACCCTATAGTATGCTAAGCATAGAATGTGACACATGTTTTGGATTCAAAAAATGTGATACCATTTGAAAGCTATAGATGTTTTTCAATCAGCCTATCAATCATGACTTTAGTCATAATTCAAATAGAAAATGAATAATAATTATTTATTAAATTCAAAGTAAAGCATAATTTATATTGGTGGAAAGTTGATAATATCCTTTAAAAATCCTTTTCATTTCATCAATTTTGGGTGAAAAAAAAGTCATCAGCCACATGGGCCATCATATCAGTTACATATTGCCACTTTTTGGCCCATCATGACCCTGCACATACCCCACCATAGTAGTGCATACTAGTTTGGAGTCATCCATTCCAAACTTTTTCAACATCTCTATGACATACTTAGATTATGAAATGAATATCCCATTATCTATTTGATTGATTTGTAGCCCAAAAAAGAAATTCATCTCCCCAAACATTAACATTTCAAACTTTTTTTTCATTTCCTATGAAAGTTTCTTACACATAGCCTCATTTCCACTAACTTAGATAATATCATCCACATATACTACTACTATCAAGATTTTTTCTTCCTCAATTTTAAAGTAAAGATTACTATATATGGTGCCTTTACTGAATCCTTGTTGTAACAAATATCTATTCAATCTTGTATTCCAAGCTCTGGGAGGTTGCTTCAATCCATATAGTGCCTTCTTCAACTTACATACCATATTTGGTTGATCTAACAACTGAAATCCTTCTAGTTGTTCCATGTAAACCTTTTCTTCCAACTCACCAATTGGAAAAGTAGACTTCACATCCATCTAGTAAACCTTAAAGTCTTTATGTGCTAAAAATTCCAGAAACATTCTGATAGCTTCCATCCTAGCCATAGGAGCAAAATTCTCCTCAAAGTCTATACCTTCTACTTGTGAGTAACCCTTACACACAAGTCTTACCTTATTTATTACTACTGAATTCTCATTTAGCTTGTTCCTGAATACCAATTTAGTTCTAATTATGTTTTTTTTTCAATCTAGGGACCAATTCCTAAGTCTATTTTTTCTCTATCTTCATAAGTACTTCCATTGCCTTCATTCACTGTTCATCTTTACATGCTTCACTCACTGTTTTAGGTTCAACTTTAGAAAGTAAACACAAATTTACCTCAACTTCAACAACTTTTCTTCTTTTCAATACACCTTTCCTCTTGTCTCCAGTGATTAAATAATCTTCAAAATGATTCTTTTGCACATACTTAGGAGTTTTAGGGGTCTTCTTCGGAGTTTCTTCCTCTTCATTCTGCACTTCTTTTCCATCAGCTTTTTCTTCTTATTCTCTACAACTAGGTTCATCTAACACATATCCATCTATTGTAATAGAATTATGCAAGTTTTCATCAACTTTAATATTTTCACTTTCAACTATCTTTCTCGGCCTCTTGTAGTAACATCTGTAAACTTTTCTTCTAATAGAATATCCAAGGAAGATACCTTTATTAGACCTTGCATCAAATTTTCCTAAGTTTTCTTCTTCTCTTTTGATGTAACATTTGCTTCCAAATACTCTAAAGTACTTCATTGTAGGAATCCTTCCATACCATAGCTCATAGGGAGTCTTTGCATTGTTAGCTTTAGCTTGAACTCTATTAAGTATGTAAACATCGGTATGAATAGCTTCTCTCTAGTAGACTTCTGGTATATTTTCCTCTTTCATCATAGTTCTTGCAACTTCTTGAATATATTTTTCCTTTCAACAACTCCATTTTGCTAAAGAGTTCTAGGGATAGAAAAATGATTCTTTATTCCATGATCTTCACAAAACATGTTAAACTCATTGGAGGTGAATTCACCACATCTATCAAACCTCAAAAATTTGATTTTCAAATACATTTCATTTCCAATCATAACTTTAAATTCCTTGAATTTACCTAATGCATCAGATTTCTCTCTAAGAAAAGTGACCCATGTCATTCTAGAGTAATCATCAACCAAAATCATAAAGTACCTATCACCTTGTAGACTTCTCACCCTTGTAGGATTGCAAAGATCTGTATGAACTAATTCCAGTAGTCCAATAGAAGATTGTTCCTTTCCCTTAAAGCTACTCCTTATTTGTTTTCCAAATTGAAAAATCTCACAAATAACATTGATAGACTTTGTGATTCTAGGTAAACCTCTCACTGCATGACCTAAACTAATTCTTTCCAAATTATCAAAATTCATGCGACACATCCTCCAGTTCCATAACCAACTATCATTAATCTGAGACATAAAGCAATGATCATCATGGTGTATGTATACCTCCAAGGTGTGCTTGCACTCCAACTAGAAGACCTTTCTCTCTATCTTCTCACATGAACCTGATGGCTACAAGGTTCCAAAACTGACTTAGATCATTAACTAAGCCTCCTTTAACTCTGTCTCAAGAGTTACTATCCTTGTGCTTACCTTAGAGGCTTCAACACTCTTTAAATTTGCTGTCTCCTTCACAGCTATCACTTGAAATTTCAATCTTTCACCCTACACCTAGAAGAGTCTAGATGCCAACTTCATCACCATGCTTGGACTGCTTGCAGGGGAGTTTTAGATGCTGTCCTCATGCTTTTCACAATCAAACTGAGCCATTTTTCTTGGTGTCCACTCCTCAACATACCCGATTTCATGAATTTGCCTTTTTAAGGGCCTAATCCTTGTAGCCCTTACCAGTCCGTTTTTGGCCTTTTTCTCTCAAACTTGCCACACAACCTAATGATTAAATCACATTTCCAGACACCCTTTTCAGACTTTTAAATCTTCCAAAAGTTTTCAGGTCACTATCTTTTCCGTACAATTCCTTCCAAAACTCTTGGAGAGGAGGCCTAATTGCCCTATTATCTAGGATTTCACTATTTCCTCCTTCAAGTTTTCCTTTGATGGATTGATAGGAGTCTCAATCCTTTTGGAAATTGAAGGTACTAACTCACCACACGTAATACTGTATGGATTCCATACAATAGATTATTCCCCTGCCTATTCACTTTTATTTTTTTTACCAAACACCTAACCGGGCACCTTACCACTCGCCTAGGGTTTGGTCTTAGTACTTTCTGCTTGACTCCTTGCCATTCCTATCTTTAGATATGTACAATAGGATGGCCCCTCTCCCATATTTCACTATTCTCAAGGGATTCCCAGGGACAGTGTCTATGGGAGGGCCATTTGGTGTAACACTGCTCAAAACAGAAAAATAGTCCCTACCTCTTAGTCTTTGAAAGAACTAACAACACAATACTAAAACTCCTTTAATACAAGTATGTTCTTATTTAAGTCTACCTAATGGACTCAAAGAATGAAATATCTATGCCCCAAATGCCTTGACTAATCTTTGTTACTCAAAGTACGTGGGTAGAAACAGAAATACAGAAATACAAAAATCTGCCAATACAGTAATGAAAACACTTAATAACCTATTCTATCAAACCTAAGCCACGATGAGAACTTATCCACAGCTGTCTTATGAACACCAAGACAAAGATACATTCATCTCTACTATTAAAAAAAACACGGGTTTTCAACAAAACACAGAAAATTACAAAGTTCTGAAAAACGCACTGTGTTTTCAGAAAACATAAAAAAATATCCAAAACTTCCAACAGTCTTCCATTCACCAAAAAATTTATTTACAATCATGCTCATTCACTTTGTTACGAACCACACCATCCATTTGGAAAGCTATTTCCAACATTCAAGGGCAGTGGCTCACGGATTTTGCTGATTTCTAGGGATTTTCAAAAACCAGTAAAGTGCATGCAAATAACCAAATCCGCCATGCAAGGTTACAACTCCACCATTATCCATGATTTTAGGATCATTACCCTCTTGATCTCGAGCAACCACAATGTAAACTGCCCTTGGCATCTTCTAATAACGAGGAAAAGGCTAAGACAGAGTTTAATATTTTAAATGCTAACATTTTCTGTCTTAAGCTAAACAAAACATAATTTAACACAAAACATAACTAAAGATAGCCTTAGTCCTAATGACTAGCTACACCCACACCAAAATTCAAGACCTCTAAGGTCCAAACAAACATTTTTAAATCCTGATTTGGCCAAGATCAGGTACAAGCCAAAATTAAGCTAACTAAGTTTGGATTTGGCCTTGTTGCTCCTGCACCATCCTCCCCGAAACAGAAAGTTCAATCCATCCTTGGATTGAGTAGGTTAGGATCAATACCTAACTTCTTGAATTCTGCCTCCCTGATCCATACTGCATCTGTATCAGGTTGTCCATGCCGTTTTATCAGATGTTCTTTATATTCCTTGTTCCTAGTCTTCTGGTAGATTCTTGTGTCCAAAATTTGATCAGCCTGTTTGACTGTAACAGGGGGCAGTTTGAGCTCTTCTACATCTTGAGTGACTTCATGAAGTGTCTGATCCAAATCCTGGGGTGATCCTTTGTAATGCATCAGATCTGCAACATTAAAAACAGGGGACAATCCACTGTCATCAGGCAATTGTACCTTGAAAGCATTGTTGCCATACTTCTCCAAGATAGGGCAGGGACCTATCCTCTTCATTTGCAGCTTGTGAGGGACTCCCTTCTGCAATCTAGCCTTGTTCAAATGCACCATCACGAGGTCACCAACATTAAACTGAACCTCTTTCCTATGCTCATCCACTTTAACCTTATGCCTCATGGTATTTTCTGTCAAGGTCTTTCTGACTGTCTCATGAATCTCCTGCATTGCACAAGCAAAATCATCTACATAACCACTTCCTTTGACTCCATCCTTCAACTCTCTCAGCTCATAGACACCCCTGGGATGTAAACCATACACAATTTCAAAGGGGCTCTTCCCTGTGGATCTATTGACTGTGTCATTATACGCATACTCAGCCTGCCCAATAATCTGATCCCATTGTTGACCATACTCCTTGGTCAAGCATCTGAGAAGGTTTCCAAGTGTCCTATTCACAACTTCGGTCTGACCATCAGTTTGTGGATGGTATGCAGATCCAAAGGATAGATTGGTGCCCATTCTTTGCCAAAGAGTCTTCCAAAAATGACTCATGAACTTGGTATCCCTGTCTGATACAATGCTGATTGGTAAGCCATGAATCCTAACTATTTCTTTGAAGAAAAGTGAGGCTATTTGACTGGCATCATTGGTTGTTTTGCAGGGTATAAAGTGAGCCATTTTGCTGAATCTATCAACCACAACATACACACTATCCATGCCTTGCCTTGTCTTGGGTAAACCGACTACAAAGTCCATGCTTAAGCATTCCCATGGCCTAGAAGGGATTGGCAGTGGCTGGTATAAGCCTGCATTAGAAGAAGTGCCTTTTGCTTTTTGACACACTACACAACTCTCTACATATTTCCTGACATCTAGATTCATCTTAGGCCAAAAATAAAACCTTTGGACAAGCTCTTGAGTTTTGGTGATCCCAAAATGACCACTCAATGCACCATTATGTTTCTCTTGAATTAAATTCTCTCTAATAGAGCCTCTAGGAACACAAAGTTGATTCCCTTTAAACAACAAATCACTTTGCAAAGTGTATTCAGCATACTTGCTATGAAAATGGTTTTTAAACTCAAGGCATACCTTATAAATTTCTGCAAAGTCTTCATCATCTGCATATAGATCTTTGAAATGATCTATTCCCATGCTCTTCAATTGGATTTCTTGGATGGTAAGAACCCTTCTGCTCAATGCATCAGCAACTTTGTTGAGGGCTCCTTTCTTGTGCTTGATGTTGAAGGTGTAAGCTTGCAAGTACTCCACCCATTTCATGTGCCTGTGACTCAACTTCTCTTGTGAATTCAGAAAACTAAGTGCTTGATTGTCTGAGTACACAATAAATTCCTTGGGAAGCAAGTAGTGCCTCCACTTCCTTAATGCTTGGACCAATGCATACATTTCCAGGTCATAAGAAGAGTACTTCTTCTTGGCTTCACTTAGCTTCTCAGAATGAAAAGCCACCAGTCTGCCCTTTTGGCTAAGAACAGCTCCAATTGCTACATTACTAGCATCACACTCAATTGTAAATAGTTTCTCAAAACTTGGCAACACCAAAACAGGTTGAGTAGCTACCTTTTCCTTCAGCAACTCAAAACTCTTGTTAGCTTGTTCATTCCACACAAACTTGGTTTTCATTCCTCCCTTAATTGTATCCAACATAGGAGCACAAATTGCACTAAATTGTTTGATGAATTTCCTATAGTACTGAGCAAGACCATGGAAGCTTCTCACCTCTGTTGCTGTCTTGGGAGTGGGCCAATTAAGAATGGCTTCTACCTTGCTGCTGTCCATCTTCAAATTGCCATGTGATAACACAAAACCAAGGTACACCAGCTCTGTTTTGATGAACTCACACTTTTCTAGGTTAATCTTCAGCTTCTCCTCCTGTAGCTTCTTGAAAATCAGCTCAATGTGTTGGAGGTGCTCTTCTCTTGTTCTGCTATAGATTAGTATATCATCAAGATACACTACTACAAACTTGCCAATATAGTCCTGGAGAATTTCATTCATGAGTCTCATGAATGTGGAGGGGGCATTAGACAATCCAAATGGCATTACTAGCCACTCATAAAGACCCTCATTGGTTTTGAAGGCTGTTTTCCACTCATCACCCTCATGTATTCTAATTTGGTGGTAACCACTCTTTAAATCTATCTTGGTATAGTACCTAGCTTCACCTAGACAATCCATGAGATCTTCAATTCTAGGAATGGGAAACCTATACCTGATGGTTATCTTGTTGATTGCTCTGGAATCAGTACAAAGCCTCCATTCTCCTCCTTTCTTGGGTGCTAAAACAGTGGGTACTGCACAAGGACTAATGCTTTTCCTAATGAGACCTTGATCAAGCAATTCTTGAATCTGCCTGGCTATCTCCTCATTCTGTTGAGGTGTCATCTTGTAGGCTGCTTTGTTTGGAAGGGTGGCTCCTGGTATCAAGTCTATCCTATGGCTTATGGCTCTTTTAGGAGGTAAAGTTGCTGGTTGACCACTACTTACTATGTTCTCATAGGTCTGCAACAAGTCTTGAATCTCCTTTGGTAGTTCTTCCTTTTCAGCTGCCTTCTCTTTGCTTGCCTCTCTTGGCTTGATCATTATTGCATAGCCAACTCCTTCTCCTTCTTCCAAGGTCTTTAAGAACTCTTTTTCACCAGTTATCAGCAACTTAGAACCTGCTGTCTGCACCTCATTATCTTCCAACAAAGATTGAATCTTGTATGTGACATTGTCCTTCTTGAAGGTGTATGAGTTCTTGGCTCCATCATGTACAACTTGGTGGTCAAATTGCCATGGCCTACCTAGGAGCAAGTGGCATGCATCCATAGGTAACACATCACATAATACTTTGTCCTTGTACTTGCCAATTGAAAACTCCACCCATGCTTGTTCATTCACCAAGACATGCTGACCCTTGTTGAGCCATGTAACCTTGTAAGGGTTCTTGTGAGGTATTCTTGCTAATTTCAGTTTGCTGACTGCCTCCTCTGACACAATATTGTCAGTAGACCCTGAGTCTATAATCACCTTGCACACTTTCCCCATCATCTTGCATTTTATCCTAAACAGAGATCTTCTTTGGCTTGGTTCCTCTTTGACCGGTTCCTTGATTAAGGTTCTTCTCATCATGAGATTCTCACCTTCTTCTGAGTTCAAGGGTATTTCTGATTGCTTATTTGCTGCAGCTGCTTCATCTTGAATCAGATGGGTTCTTTTATCTCCTCCATGAGATGTGCTTCCTTTCTCAGGACATCTATAGGCTGGGTGTCCCAGCTGGTTGCAATGATAGCATTTCATGTTGGTGAAGTAACTACCCCTTCCTTGTCCACCACTTCTTCCTCTAGGGCTGAAACCTCTTCCTCTACCACCTCTACTGGAACTTCCTTCTTGCTGATCAGGAAATCTGACTTCTCCTTGAGCTCTTGATTCTGAGCTTCTTCCACTATAGCTTCCTCTTTGTCCTCTGCTGTCTTTGCCTTTACCTCTACCTTTAGGGTTCTGTTCTTGTTTCTTTTTGCCTTTCTCCTCTATCTTCAAGGCCATTTGGTAACATTGGCGTACTAATTTGAAGTTTACCAAGCTCATGTCTTCTTGAATAGACCATTTGAGTCCATTTAGGTACCTTGCTAACCTAATGCTTTCATCCTCAACCACTTTTGATCTAAGGCACAATTTCTGAAACTCCTTTGTATATGTTTGGACATCCATGTCCTTTTGCCTCAAATTATGTCTCCTCCTATGCAACTGGACTTCATAATCATCTGGAAGATAAGTCTGCCTTATCTTGGTCACCATTCCTTTCCATGAAACTATGGGACCTTTGCCTTCTTTCTCTCTTTCTGATTGTACAAACTTCCACCATGTGAGAGCTGCTCCTCTCAACCTTGACTTGGCCACCTTCACCTTTTGAGCCTCTGTAATACCATCACATTCAAAGTGATTTTCAATGCTCTCAATCCAATCTACTACTGAATCTGGATCCATTTGTCCACTGAAAAGTGGCACACCATCCAATGCTTTACCACTCAAGGCCTGCAATGCCTTCAAGAATGGTTCCTCTGCAAGAACAGGATCAGGCTTTGGAGCTTCCTCCTCCAATTCCACCTCTTTTTCCTTGGCTTCCTGCTCTTCCTTCTTCTTTATTTTGTCCTTCACAGTGTCTACTATTTCTTGGACTTCATCTAGGAGTTTCTCCATCTGAGATATCCTTTCTCTGAGCAACCGGTTATCTTCCTCTTGCTCTTCTACCTTCTTTGCTAGCTCTGCATTTGTCACCATGGTTCCTTCCTCTGGTGTATTTTCTCCTACTGACTCAGTGGATTGGCTCATGAATCACAAGCCTTGAATCTACTCTTAGCTCTGATACCAATATGGTGTATGTATACCTCCAAGGTGTGCTTGCACTCCAACTAGAAGACCTTTCTCTCTATCTTCTCACATGAACCTGATGGCTACAAGGTTCCAAAACTGACTTAGATCATTAACTAAGCCTCTTTTAACTCTGTCTCAAGAGTTACTATCCTTGTGCTTACCTTAGAGGCTTCAACACTCTTTAAATTTGCTGTCTCCTTCACAACTATCACTTGAAATTTCAATCTTTCACCCTACACCTAGAAGAGTCTAGATGCCAACTTCATCACCATGCTTGGACTGCTTGCAGGGGAGTTGTAGATGTTGTCCTCATGCTTTTCACAATCAAACTGAGCCATTTTTCTTGGTGTCCACTCCTCAACATACCCGATTTCATGAATTTGCCTTTTTAAGGGCCTAATCCTTGTAGCCCTTACCAGTCCGTTTTTAGCCTTTTTCTCTCAAACTTTCCACTCAACCTAATGATTAAATCACATTTCCAGACACCCTTTTCAGACTTTTAAATCTTCCAAAAGTTTTCAGGTCACTAGCTTTTCCGTACAGTGCCTTCCAAAACTCTTGGAGAGGAGGCCTAATTGCCCTATTATCTAGGATTTCACTGTTTCCTCCTTCAAGTTTTCCTTTGATGGATTGATAGGAGTCTCAATCCTTTTGGACATTGAAGGTACTAACTCACCACACTTAATACTGTATGGATTCCATACAATAGATTATTCCCCTGCCTATTCACTTTTATTTTCTTTACCAAACACCTAACCGGGCACCTTACCACTCGCCTAGGGTTTGGTCTTAGTACTTTCTGCTTGACTCCTTGCCATTCCTATCTTTAGATATGTACAATAGGATGGCCCCTCTCCCATATTTCACTATTCTCAGGGGATTCCCAGGGACAGTGTCTATAGGAGGGCCATTTGGTGTAACACTGCTCAAAACAGAAAAACAGTCCCTACCTCTTAGTCTTTGAAAGAACTAACAACACAATATTAAAACTCCTTTAATACAAGTATGTTCTTATTTAAGTCTACCTAATGGACTCAAAGAATGAAAGATCTATGCCCCAAATGCCTTGACTAATCTCTGTTACTCAAAGTACGTGGGTAGAAACAGAAATACAGAAATACAGAAATACAGAAATACAGAAATCTGCCAATACAGTAATGAAAACACTTAATAACCTATTCTATCAAACCTAAGCCATGATGAGAACTGCTCCACAGCTGTCTTATGAACACCAAGACAAAGATACATTCATCTCTACTATTAAAAAAAACACGGGTTTTCAACAAAACACAGAAAATTACAAAGTTCTGAAAAACGCACTGTGTTTTCAGAAAACATAAAAAAATATCCAAAACTTCCAACAGTCTTCCATTCACCAAAAACTTTATTTACAATCATGCTCATTCACTTTGTTACGAACCACACCATCCATTTGGAAAGCTATTTCCAACATTCAAGGGCAGTGGCTCACGGATTTTGCTGATTTCTAGGGATTTTCAAAAACCAGTAAAGTGCATGCAAATAACCAAATCCGCCATGCAAGGTTACAACTCCACCATTATCCATGATTTTAGGATCATTACCCTCTTGATCTCGAGCAACCACAATTTAAACTGCCCTTGGCATCTTCTAATAACGAGGAAAAGGCTAAGACAGAGTTTAATATTTTAAATGCTAACATTTTCTGTCTTAAGCTAAACAAAACATAATTTAACACAAAAAATAACTAAATATAGCCTTAGTCCTAATGACTAGCTACACCCACACCAAAATTCAAGACCTCTAAGGTCCAAACAAACATTTTTAAATCCTGATTTGGCCAAGATCAGGTACAAGCCAAAATTAAGCTAACTAAGTTTGGATTTGGCCTTCATGCTCCTGCACCACATCAACACCCTTAAGATGATAAATGTTTTCATCTATTCTCTTACTAGCAACAATCATAGTTCCAAACCCTTTTTGGATCACATTTTTCATCCTTAAACAAACGATTATATCCCTTGCTACAAATTTTTCCAAAACTCAAAAGGTTATGCCTTAAACCCTTGACATAGTAAACATTTTCAATATTATGATATTCATCAAAACTGATTGAACCTATTCCACAAATATTAGCTCTTGAATCTTCTCCAAATTTAACTAATCCTCCATCATGATTTTCAAGTTTAAAAAAATTATTGTTGTATCCAGTCATGTGATTAGAGCAATAACTATCAACAACCTAGTAATTCTTAGCATGTTCGAAATGAAAAGAAGATACCAAAGTACCTTCAACCTTATCCTTCATCTCTCAAACACTTTCCTTCACACAACTTTCAAGGTTAGTAGAACCAGTTTCTTCTTTTATAGCCAAAAGAGAAACAATCTTTATCATCAATATCTCCATAATCATATTTTTCATCAAAAATTCTAGCATCTTCTCTCACATAGTAAGCTTTCTTAATCATTTTTCCTTTTTTTTCCTTATTCTTATTGTTTATATCTCTTTTTGGACATCTTGAAGCATAATGACCTACACGGCCATAGCTAAACATTTGAAGGGTAATTTACCTTTGTAATTACTAGTGCGCCCTTTTTCATCTTCCTCATAAAGTTAGCTTTCAAATCATCAAGATCTTCTTCATATGAATCTTCAACCTTTTTTGATTTACCAGCCTTGAAAGTAGTCTCTACCTTTTTACCCTCCTTCAATTTTCTCATTTCAAATGCAGTTAGAGTACCAATCAACTGATATCTAGAATAATTGTCAAAATCAATAGTTTACTCAATAGTAGATACATTTTCACTGTAACAATCAAAAAGAGATCTGATAACTTTCTTCACTACTTTAGATTCTTTAACTAATGCACCAATGCATCTCAAAGTACTTACCAAATCATCAACTCTTTGTATGTAGCCTTTAATTGTTTATTCCTCAAACATTTGCATCATTTAAAACTATGCCTTCAATTCTACAACTTTGTTTGTTTGGCCATTGAATCTCCTTCATAAATGCTTTCTAGCTTATCCCAAACCTCTTTAGTAGTCTTCAAACTCATGACTTTTACTAACTTAGTATTTGAAAGACTATTCACAATAATAAATCTCGCCTTAGCATTGATCTCATGTGCCTTGATCTTTGCACTTGTACTTGGACCATTTGTCAATGGTGTATATGTAGTATGATAAGCATTCTCAATCTCATATACGTAAGCTTCCTGATATCCTTCCATTTTTGTCATCTAGGATGCATAATTTGTGCCATCGAATCTAAGACATTCCAAAGCAACCTTGTTTTCCATCCTAAATCTACCTCAAGTGATTAATCTCTTCTTCAAGGAACCTTTCCTTAATACCAATTTTTGAATGAACAAGACAACTGAGAGGGGGGTGAATCAATTGTAACAAATTAAACCTTCAAAACCCTCAATGGTAATCAGATCCACATGCATTCATTAAACCCTTGTTATGTTAGTATGATTAACCATGAAATGCAGATAATAGAAACTAAAATCACAACACCGTACACAAGAGAGTGCCAAATTTATGTGGAAAAATCAATAAGGGAAAAGCCACGATGAGGATCAGATCACAATATAAGTAATAGCAAAACTAGTACAAAAGGCTCACTGCAAAAAACCTCTCAATGCAACAAGGAATCCACCATAATTTCTCACACACTTTCGTAGTATTGCATGAATGATTTTAGATTCCTTCAGCTCACTCCCTTTAGGAAATCTAACATTGAAATTTGCACTACTCTGCCCAAATTTGCATCACAAACATTACTCAAATCAATCTGGCATCTATCTTGCTTTTGAATTTCTTTCATCTCTCAACTCACAACAACACCATACATATTTATGTCAATCTGAACCTCTAAAACCTTCTCTAACATCAATAACTAGTCATTATTCATACAAATTCAAAATAGGTGAGAACCTAAATATTCCTGTGGTCGATAGAAAAAAAATTTACCTACAAAAATCCTTAATTAGGACCCAAATAGATCCCAACACACTCTAAAATGTTTCTACAAGCCTCTCATTTAGTGTTAAACACAATGTTGGTCAATACCTATGCAAAAAACCATAAGCATTAAGTACACACTTCCACAAGTCAATGTGAAACTTTCAGACAACATAATTCACTTGAACATGATCTAGAATAATTGATGGAGCAGGGTTGGATGGAACACTCACTGTCCCATGCTCTAGGTCTCACCTCAACAATCCCCTTTGGTGTCACTCTCCACCTTCTTAACCTATAGGCCCCTTTCACATATTTAGGTTCCCCTGGTTCTCCTAGCCAACCCCACTTCCATCACCATGTAAACAACCAAACCAATCTTGGTGCTCTCTCTGCCATTCTCTCCTTAGCCCTTAATCTTCCCTAAAGACTAACAATACCTCAACACTCAGTTTAGATCTTGCAAGGGTGTAGATATGTCTTTCATAACTTCAAACCACCCTCCTAGGGTTCTTGAAGGTTCACCAAGCTCCATCCTTCCATCGCTTTCACCAAACCCTCAACTAGGTTCAAAAAGGCTACTAGCCTTGAGCCCCAATTAGGCCTCCATTTTCTAGAAAATTGGTCTTTGTTTAAAAAATTTGCAAAAGAATCCCATTCTTTCTTTGGGATTCTTGGAAAAAATGCACACCTCTCAAGGATTCTTGAGGTCTTATGCCTTAACAGACCGTACAAAGCTTGAATCTGAAAATGCACATTTTCTAGGGTTTTTAAGCCATTGTCTGGCCGCTTTCAAACTTTCTACTAGTTCACACATCAAATGAAATGATGGATACTTATCCTTCATGAAATTTCTAGCTAGGACACTTACCTACCACCTCCAAAAGAAAATTCTTAAAGAACTTGAACCCCTGCAAAGTTCTACACTCTGCACTTCTTGCCTTTCTAACTGGGCACCATTCTGGCTCGCCTAGGGAAAGATCTTTCTAGCAGCTCCCAAAATTTCCCAAACCCTACAACCTACCATATTTACAAACATGGAGTCTAGGAACTGTTCCGAAAGAGCCGTACAATTTGTACGGTGGGAAAGTGGTCTAGCACTCCATTTTCTCAAGACTACCTGGTTCAGGCCAGAAAAAGAAAGAAATCAAACTATTTACAAACAAGGGAAAAAAATGAATCACAAAGGAAAATGAATGGCACAAAAATCTTGTATTCTATCCACACTACATTCTAATTATAGAAAAAAAGTTAATTCAATCCATTTAGAGATCTGTTATGAAGCAGAAATTAGAAATAACCTTCAAGAACACTATTTTATTTCAACTCACAGAATGTTTCCTCAATACCAATCCTTCTAACCCTGTTTACAGGTTGAGACTCACCTTAAATAAGGATCCTCAATTAGTTATCTCCTTTGGTTGGACTTCTTCATGACCTAATGGCCAACGTTACCAAAATCCACTGTGTTTTCTAACTTTTGACAAGGTTAACAACCTAAACAAGAATGAGCTTCAAAACCCATCCATTATTTCCACTTCCAATTCCACTGATCACAATAGATCAACACTTATTCATAATCGTCAAATGCTAACTAAATGGTCAACATGACCCTCAAAATAACATACCCAAGCAAAATTTAAACTAGACTGCCTACTTCCTAGGTGCTCCTACACCATTCTCCCCCTCCCTGCACAAACACTAAGGAATGGAAGGAGAGATCAATGAAAGCTCAATACCAAACTTCTTGAACTGATCTTCTTGTATCCATGTGGCTTCTGATTCATGCTTGTTCTTCCACTTGATAAGGTGCTCCATGTACACCTTGTGTCTTGTAGCCTTCTTCACTCTTGACTCCAAGATCTTCTCTGCTTGAGGCTTGTCTTGATTAGGTAAGGTTACATTGCTGATGTCCTTGAAGATCTCCTTACTGTTTTGTTCCACATCATTTACTGTCCCCTTATACCTGATCAAGTTAGCTATGTTGAAAACTGGTGAGATTCCAAGATTAGTAGGTAACTCCACCTTGTATGAATTATTCCCATACTTGGCCAATATCTTGCATGCACCCACTCTCTTCATCTACAACTTGGTTGAAATTCCTTTCTGCAACCTTGACTTGTTGAGGTGGACCATGACATAGTCTCCTACTGCAAATTGTACATCCTTCCTTGACAAGTCTACTTTCTCCTTCAACTTTTGTGTAGCCTTGGCGACTATCTTCTTTACGTGCTCCTGAATCTCTTTCAGGGTCTGACTGAAGTCTTATGCATGTCCACTCCTATTCTCCATAGCTCCAAGATCTCTGAGCTCACATATGCCTCTTGGGTGCATCCCATACACAACTTCAAAAGGACCCTTTCCTGTGGTTCGGTTCACACTATCATTGTAAGCATACTCAGCTTGTGAGATAACCATATCCCATGTCTATCCATATTCTTTAGTTAGGCACCGTAGAAGGTTACCTAGCACCCTGTTAACCACCTCTGTTTGACCATTGGTCTGAGGATAGTAAGCTGATCCAAAAGATAGGTTAGTACCCAATCTACTCCATAGAGTCTTCCAAAAGTGACTCATGAACTTCACATCCCTGTCTGAAACAATGCTCAAAGGCAATCCATGGATCCTTACAACTTACTTGAAGAAAAGATGAGCTATGTAGCTAGCATCATGAGTAGTTTTGCAAGGAATAAAATGACTCATTTTGTTAAATCTGTCCACTACTACATAAACACTGTCAAAACCAGTCTTGGTCTTAGGAAGACCTACCACAAAATCCATGCTCACACACTCCCGTGGTCTATTAGGAATGGGTAGGGGTTGGTATAAACCAGCATTACTAGCTCCTCCCTTAGCTTTCATATACAACACATTGTTCCACATACTTTCTAACATCTCTTGTCAACTTAGGCCATTAATAGAATCTTTGCACTAGTTCTAAAGTCTTGTTGATGCCAAAATGTCCACTAAGACTGCCATTATGCTTTTCCTAAATCAAATTTTCCCTCATTGACCCTCTTGGAACACATAACTAATTTCCTTTAAACAATAACCCACTTTGCAATGTATACTCAGAGTATTGGCTATGGAAATGATTCTCAAAGTTAGAACATACCTTATAGACCTCTGAAAAGTCTTCATCTTCCCCATAAAGATCCTTGAAACTCTCTATGCCAATGCTCTTGATATGTATCTCTTGCATTGTCAACAACCTCCTACTCAATGCATCTGCTACTTTGTTTAGCTGTCCCTTCTTGTGCTTGATGGTGAAGGTAAAAGCTTGGATGTATTCCATCCATTTCAAATGCCTATTACTCAACTTCTCTTGAGTGTTGATAAAACTAAGTGCCTGATTGTCAGTAAAGACTACAAACTCCTTGGGTAGAAGGTAATGCCTCCATTTCCTAAGTGACTAAACCAAGGCATAAAGTTCTAATTCATAGGTTAAATACTTCTTCTTTACTTCATTGAGCTTCTCACTAAAGAAGGCTATAGGCCTGCCCTCTTGACTTAGCACTCCTCCTACTGCCACTCCACTTGCATCACATTCAATAGTGAACAACTTGTCAAAACTAGGTAATAAGAGAATAAGTTGAGTTGCCACCTCTTGCTTTAGTTTCTCAAACCCTTTCTTAGCTTCTTGAGTCCACACAAACTTAGTTTTTAAACCACCCTTGATTGTATCCAGGACTGGTGCACATATACCACTAAAGTTCCTAATGAATTTTCTATAAAATTGGGCTAATCCATGAAAACTTCTTACCTTTGTCCCTGTGGTTGGTGTAGGCCAGTTTAGGATGGCTTCCACCTTGCGTGGATCCATATTCAATGATCCTTTGGACACTACAAAACCCTAATACACAAGCTCTTGCTTAAAGAACTCACACTTCTCTAGATTGATTGCCAACTTCTCCTCTTGCAACCTTCTAAGAACCAACTCCACATGTTTTAAATGCTCTTCTACTGTCTTGTTGTTTATGAGGATGTCATCAAGATACACTACCACAAATATCGCTGTAAAATCTTTAAGCACTTCATTCATGAGCCTCATGAATGTGCTAGGGGCATTAGAGAGGCCAAATGGCATATCTCTCCACTCATACAACCCATCATTTGTCTGAAATGTTGTCTTCCACTCATCACCATCCTTAATTCTGATATGATGGTATCCACTCTTGAGATCCAACTTGGTGAAGTACTGAGCTCCTCTAAAAAAATTTATTAAATCTTCAATCCTAGGGATAGGGAATCTATATCTGATTTTGATTCTATTTATTTCTCTAGAATCAGTGCAAAGTCTCCACTTACCACCTTTCTTTGTTGCTAAGACCACTGGTATTGCACATGGGTTGATGCTCTTTTGAATCAATCCTTGATCCAATAACTCTTGCACTTGCCTAGCTACCTCTAGATTCTGATCTGGTGTAAGTTTGTAAGCTGATTTGTTAGGAAATGAGGCTCCAGGTATGAAGTCAATTTGATGACTAATGGCTCTCTTTGGAGGTAAAGTTGCAGGTGTACCATCACTAACTATGCTCTTGTTCCTTTCAAGTAACTTCTGGACTGCTTTCGGTAGGACTGTTTTCTCAGTCTTATCTTCTTCTTTAGGTTGTAACATAACCACATATCCTTCACCCCCTTGATGTAGGTTGTTAAGGAATTCCTTCCCACTACTCAACATGACACTTGGTGTCTTTGACTGTCCCTCTTCTTCTTCTGATAGTGACTGCAACTTGAAAGTCTTCCCATCCTTCTTGAATGAGATAGTGTTCTCTTTCCCATCATGTATGGCACCTCTGTCATATTTCCATGGTCTTCCCAATAGAAGATGGCATGCATCCATGGGTAAAACATCACAAACTAACTTTTCCTTGTACCCTCCAATGGAAAACTCCACCGTTACTTGCGCATTTACTAAAACACTTTTCCCTTTGTTCAACCATGTGACCTTGTAGGGGTTAGTGTGGGGTACCTTCTCCAATTTTAGTTTCATTACTGCCTCTTCTGAGATGATATTGTCTATTGAACCTGAATCTACTATGACCTTGCATACTTTACCAAGTATCTTTCACCTTACTCTAAATAGAGCTCTCCTATGTTTTGGTTCTTCCTTGACCGGTTGTCTGATCAAAACTCTACAAAATTTCAGATTCTCTCCTACCTCAGATTCAATATGACTGACCTCAGATGACTTAGGACTCATGGTGTCCTCTTGTGCATAAGCCACTCTCTTCTCATTGCTTGATGAAGATGCTTTCTCTGGGAATCTATAAGCAAGATGACCTACTTGTCCACAATGGTAGCATTTCATGTTTGCAAAGTATGAATTGCTCCTGCTTGCTCCTCTTCCTCTATTTGAACCTCCTTGAGGTCCTCTACCTCTGTTATATCCTCCTCTAGAAGATGTTTCTCCTCCATGCTTTGTGATTTTAGACTCTCCTTGGTTTCTTTGGTCATTGCCTCTACCTTGGTAGCCACCTCGATGTCCTCTTTGATCTCTTTGATCCCTACCTTTTCCTCTACCCTTAGAAGCCCAGTCTTGTTTCCTCTTGCTTCTTTCCTCAATCTTGATAGCCAATTGGTAACATTGATGTACTGTCTTAGGACTTAAAAGATCCATCTCTTCTTGAATGTTCCACTTCAAGCCATTAAGATACCTAGCCACCTTGAGACTCTCATCCTCTATCACATTAGACCTCATGCAAAGTTTTTGAAACTCCTTAGTGTAAGTGTTTACATCTTGGTCTCTTTGCCTCAAACTTTTCCTTTTCTTGTACAGCTGAATCTCATAGTCATCTGGCATGTATGCTTCTTTTACTTTGGCAACCATTCCCTTCCAAGTAGATATAGGCTGCTTACCTTCTTTTTCCCTCTCTATCTAAATGAATTTCCACCTTGTCAAGGCAAAACCTCTTAGTCTTGATTTGGCCACCTTCACCTTATGTGCCTTAGTGACTCCATCACATTAAAAATGGTTTTCCATACCCTCTATCCAATCCATGACTAGATCAGCTTCCATTTTTCCACTAAATAATGGTATGCCTTCAAGTGCTTTTCCACTCAAAGCCTTCAATGCCTTCAAGAAAGGCTCTTCTTTCAGAACAAGGTCAGGTTTAGGGGTCTTGTCTTCCTCTGCAACCTCTTGTTCCTTTGGTACCCTTCCTTCAAATTGCGCGTTATTCAATGCTTTCTCTAGTTGTTCTATTCTTTCCCCCATTAGCCTATTTTCTTCCTCTTGTTCTTTGACCATCTTGGCCAATTCATCATTTTTCACCATGATGGTAGAACCACTAGATTCAAGGTCTGACATACAAGATTCTTCCCAAATCTTTTGCTTGCTCTGATACCAATATGATGGGGCAGGGTTGGATGGAACACTCACTGTCCCATGCTCTAGGTCTCACCTCAACAATCCCCTTTGGTGTCACTCTCCACCTTCTTAACCTATAGGACCCTTTCACATAATTAGGTTCCCTTGGTTCTCCTGGCCAACCCCACTTCCATCACCATGTAAACAACCAAACCAATCTTGGTGCTCTCTCTGCCATTCTCTCCTTAGCCCTTAATCTTCCCTAAAGACTAACAATACCTCAACACTCAATTTAGATCTTGTAGGGGTGTAGATATGTCTTTCATAACTTCAAACCACCCTCCTAGGGTTCCTGAAGGTTCACCAAGCTCCATCTTTCCATCGCTTTCACCAAACCCTCAACTAGGGTCAAAAAGGCTACTAGCCTTGAGCCCCAATTTGGCCTCCATTATCTAGAAAACTGGTCTTTGTTTAAAAATTTTCCAAAAGACACCCATTCTTTCTTTGGGATTCTTGGAACAAATGCACATCTCTCAAGGATTCTTGAGGTCCTAAGACTTAACAGACCGTACAAAGCTTGAATCTAAAAATGCACATTTTCTAGGGTTTTTAAGCCATTGTCTGGCCGCTTTCAAACTATCTACTAGTTCACACATCAATTGAAATGATGGAGACTTCTCCTTCATGACATAGCTCTAGGTAGGACACTTACCTACCACCTCCAAATGAAAATTATTAAAGAACTTGAACCCCTGCAAAGTTCTATGCTCTACATTTCTTGCCTTTCTAACCGAGCACCATTCTAGCTCGCCTTAGGCAAGATCTTTCTAGCAGCTCCTGAACTTTCTCAAACCCTACAACCTACCATATTCACAAACATGGAGTCTAGGCACTATTCCCAAAGGGTCGTACAATTTGTAGGTGGGAAAGTGGTCTAGCACTCCATTTTCTCAAGACTGCTTGGTTCAAGCTAGAAAAAGAAAGAAATCAAACTATTTACAAAAAAGGGAAGAAAATGAATCACAAAGGAAAATGAATGGCACAAAAAGCTTGTATTCTATCCACACTACATTCTAATTATAGAATAGAAGTTAATTCAATCCATTTAGAGCTCTGTTATGAAGCAGAAATCAAAAATAGCCTTCAAGAACACTATTTTATTTCAACTCACAAAATGTTTCCTCAATACCAATCCTTCTAACCCTATTTACAGGTTGAGACTCACCTTAAATAAGGCTCCTCAATTAGTTATCTCCTTTGGTCGGACTTCTTCATGACCTAATGGCCAACGTTACCAAAATCCACTGTGTTTTCTAACTTTTGACAAGGTTAACAACCTAAACAAGAATGACCCTCAAAATAACATACCCAAGCAAAATTTAAACTAGACTGCATGCTTCCTAGGTGTGTTTCCTAGGTGCTCCTACACCAATAATCCACGAACTACTCAAGGTTTATCAAACACTTCATCCAAGCTTTCCTCATACAAACACTTCAACTCAAAATAATTGGTAACCCTTATTTGCATATTGATAAATGAAACTCACTTTGTACTACACCAAATCAAGTAAGAACTTTAATACTAAAAGATACAGGCATTATAAACAACTTCCCAAATTCGTACAACCTGAAGCCAAACAATGGAGAAACACAGAGAAAATATATTTCCCTTAGGCCATAGAAAACATCATTGAACTTGACTAGTTCACACACTGGTGAAAATATCTTACACTATACAACGATCCAAAAACTCAAATTTTGAATATAGCAATCACTGACAAGCTGGAATAACCTCACCTTCAGGCCTACAAATATCTCTCCCTAGTGCTCGATACCATATAAGAATTAGGAGATCATGGAGATAAAAAAAAAGCACAATGAGCAATCTAAATATGTATTTAGTTGACCCAAAAATACAATGATGAGGAATCCTTGCATATATAGGAAAAGGAAGAGGCAATCCACCTATCATGTGGATTGACAAGTGCCCCATGATGTGGCACAAATGAGTAGACAAGTGTCCAATAGGTGTAAACCTTTGGATCACCTGGAATGTGCAAACCAACAACCTATTCAACCAAGTCATCAACCTTGATGCCAAGTGTTGAGTGACCATTAAGGTGAGATGGAAAGTCTTCCAAACTCAAAATGTATGTGCATGAGGTTTACCAAACAACTTGATAAACTCAAAAGGCCTAAAAGGTTGCACATTCAATTAGACAAGATGTTGTCTTTAACCTTCTCAACCTAAGTATACTTAAGTATAGTGAATAGATAAATTATTCACTCTAACAATTTTTTCCATTTTCTTTTATTATGAGAGATTCTTATTTATTTGTACATGGGGACCTCATCAAAATCAATTACTAGCACCCATCTTTTGTTTTTTATGCATTTATCTTCGAAGGTTTTATCTCCTCCCTAAATTACATTTAAGGAGGGTGTTAGAGTAAAAGGATATTTACCTAATTAATTATTTAATCAATTGGGTCCTTTTCACACTAGCTATTTAAACTTACTTAGGTCATGTGTTTTTTTTTCTCATCTTATAGGATTGGGACACATGTTATCATCTATTTTTCTCCTCATCTAGAGTTTCATCCAATATTTCTTTCTTATTTTTTAATTTTTTCTTTTATAAGTATTTATCATTGTATCAATCCATTAAGGTTGCACATTCATAACAAATTATGCTTTTTAGATCAATAGTCTCTATCACCTTTGTAAAAATTCTTTTATTTTTTCTCTTTTTCTATGACAAGTGTTTAATTATAGATAATCCTTGAGAGTTATACCTGATTGAAAAATGAAAAACCGTATCATCTCAAGCTTGAAGATAGCATTGTTTGTCCGTAAATATTTGAAAGAACCATACGACAGAGTTGTTTAAGCATAATGAGAGGAGAGAAACAGATAAAGGACATAACCATGACCAAACCCACGAATAGCCTCAATTCCCCAACCTCGACTTATAAAAAATTTCCCCAGAAGGTACTGCACGGACGAGAAAAAGAATTAACAGAATGAGATTGACATTTAGAAGTATCTTGTACCACATTCTCCGAAAGAGTCAAAGAATGTAAATACCTGGGGAAGGGCCTCTTGGCGTTCCTAAGGGCATACCAAGCTTTTGAATAGCTCCAATTGAAAGCCCAGGCGAAGAGACTACAGAAGCCACTGAAGCACCTGGAAGAAACTTAAACTGAATGAGCAGCAAACAAAGGAGTAAAAGAAAGAGGGGAGGACTCAGAACAGCTAACTCAGAGTCAAGAATGTTTCCAGAACCAAACAAAAGAGGCAGGTCGAACACTGTACCGATACGAGAGAAGCTGATAGAACATCCTCGCACTCGTCAGAAAGAGAAGATGCTCGTTCTCAATAACTAAACGACGGGGGTAAAGCAAGGGGTGAAAAACAGAGCCGTTTAAATCAACGGCGTCACCACGGCCTTTTGATGGAGCCGTAAAGGAAAAAGAAAAGAGAAAACAATGGTAGAGTTTGAAACCGCAGAGATTGATTTGCTTGGGTCAACTATTTCGTCCGCAATTTTGATAGCCAAGCATTTATCTTTTCCTACCACGCTTATAGCTATCCAATTAAACTTTAACTTATATACAATAACCCGACCCCTCTTATAATTTGTCCTCTTCTATTTAAGGATGTTTCCTTTGCCTTCTATTCTACGCAATTTTTTTGTAATTTCTCCTTCTTTCTTTGTCATCTCTCTCTCTCTCCTGCACATTTGTTCAAGGTATACAGTGTTCATGACAGCAACTATTCGATGCTTCCTTTGAGGAGTCTTAAATTGGGACTGCGTAAATAGGTTAGCGAAGGGACCCAGAGTATGTTTCTAAAATAAAAAATAGTAAATTTGTAATTTTTTAAGCCAGTATTTTGAGGAAAGAATGTAGTCACAGAAGTCAATGATAAAAAATAATAATAAAGCCTGGCATGACAGAGAGGCACTGTCTAGAAAGACATTAACTTAATGGAGAAGTTATCAGCAATGGGTTTTTTATTGTAAAATGCCATATTGTTACGTCGCTAATAGTTATTTTGGCTAATAAGACACAGCAGCTGTCAATATCATTTCAATTCGACGGTCTAATGGGCACACGATAATGTAAAATTCTTATGGTGGTGGTTAATTTTTCGCCGCAATGTTTGAAAAACTGGAGAAACCTGTGGGTCAAACATTCGTATTCGTATTAAACTACTGAAAACATTAAGTATACGAAGCGGCATCTCGTTATTACGAGTTCCCCATTGTTTCTTCTTTCTAAATAAGTATTAGGTTGCGAAAATGTTTTTAAAGTGCTTGTGTGGAAAGTGCTGAATATGCTTTATAGATTGACTTGTGCCTTCCACGCGCCTGCACGGCCCAAACAATCATTTTTGGCTTGTTTTGGAACACGCAGATTTCAGGAAGTGGGCACTCAAGGATTTAATGAAGTCATGGAAGTTATAGAGGGTGAGATTTTTGGTCAAGACGGCGCAAACTCTTGGCAACCCATCTCTGGTAACGATGGTGATAAATCTGTATTGGGACACGGCGATGAAGGAGAAACAAATCTTTTAGCTCTGACTTCTGAGCTTTCTTGGCTTGGGGACAAGGCCGAAGAAGTGAAGCGCTTCTTGCAAAACGAAAGCCACGATGAGCCGCATCAAGCGAATTCGGACCTCAATTCCATCATCTACCAGGTGATCGCCACATCTGCTTCGATTTTGTCGCAATGTAACCGTTTGAGTTTTGCAGGCGAAGAAGAAATTGTAGAAATTGAGGCGGGCGACATTCTCGCGGAGCACAGCCATTTGTGCGGCATCTGTGGGAAAGAGTTCCGGCGAGACGGAAATGTGCGCATTCACATGCGATCCCACGGCGAGCAATACAAAAGCAAGGATGCCCTCACATCGTGCAGACCCAAGTGCAGAAGCTCATATTATTCATGCCCCTTCCAAGGCTGCAGATACAACAGGCGTCATCCCAATTTCAAGCATTTGAAATCCATGGTATCCCTGCGGAACCATTACAGAAGAAGCCATTGTGCTAAGATGTATAGCTGCAACAACTGTGGAAAGGAGTTTTCTTTCGTGGGAGATCTAAAAACCCACGGAAACAAGTGCGGGCAAGCACATGGCGCTGTTCCTGCACCCTCACGTTTTCAACAAGGAACAAGCTGCTTCGCCATGTGGCCTTGGGTCGCCAAGGCCATAAGCCTGTTACTCCTACTCCTGCTGCTGCTGGCAATGGGGAGAACTCCGCAGGCGATGATAAGACGTCTGAACATTTTGCACAGGACCTTGACAATTTTGCAGTACCAGATTCGCCTATTTTAACAGAAGCCCCGCGTGGTTATGGCATCGATCAAGATGTATTAATGATGGGCGCAGGCTGGAACAACATAGAACAAAGTGAATACGGATATGACAGGGTAGACAGTGAGTTTACTTTCTCAAGCGAAGACAGTGAAGGGAGCGAATTGTATGAATCTCTATTTTGACAGGGCGGGGATCCGCTTTGGCCCTAACCTATTGTAGGTTCGTTTGTTTTTTTAATATAATTCAGGTCCATTAGCTATTTTTTGTCCAGAATGCCATCTCTACTCAATAGGTCAATTATTACAACTCTGCAAGCTTGAAAGCTCTAACAAAATACAAGTATTTTTGTGAAGGGCTTTGCCAACGTAGGGTTTTAAAAATTTCCGTTACTAATATAAAAGAAATACACATGGAATAATTTTAAAAATATATAAATAAATATAAATCAGATAGAGTATTGATTTTGATGAATAGTGTTTTTATTTTTTAAATAGTGTTATACATATACACAAAAAAAATGGGTGGAAATAGTCAAACTTCAAAAGTCAAAATAAGGTAGAAGTTTGGAACAAATACAACTACCTAAAGTCGATATGCAACAAGAGCAAGAGGAGGTGGAATCCATTCATTCAATTTGTCCTATACTTTAGTGAGGCTTGCAGTATCTACAAGAGGGTCTCGCCAATCATTATCTCCATTATCATTAACATATTTTTATCTTTAGCATATCTATGGAATTTATCAATGGGTTACTATCTTCTTTATTTTGTAGGCCTGCTTCAGCCATTTCTCATTCCTTAGCAAAAGTGGAAATGCATATCTATGGAATTTATCAATGGGTTACCCAAGGTAAATGAAAAATATTACATCTTTTTGGTGGTGGACAAACTCACCAAGCATGTACTTTATTATGCCACATCCTCCAACTTGAAGGTTTGCAAAATTGACAATTTATTTTATAAGGAGGTTTTCAAATTGTATGGGTTACCTAAGAACATTGTTAGTGACTAGGACAACAAGTTTTCAAGTCACTTTTGGCAATAATTATTTCATTTGGTAAGAAAAAATCTCACACCTAGAACGAGTTATCATGCCTAGATAGATCGATAGACTAAAGTTACATAAAAAAATTGAATTGAAGGACACCTAAGAAACTGCATTTATGAATAGAAAATGGCTTGTATCAAGTATTTACATTTAGATGAACATCGTTATAACACCTCCTACTATATGTCCATAGGTATTCCACCTTTCATGGATCTATATATATATAATTCTCTAACTTTTGTCAATCTTGCAAACATAGAAAATAGGGTGCCCAAAGCAACAAATATAATCAAACAAAAGCAAGAGATATTGAAATATTTTAAGGATCATGTCCACCATGCTCAAAACTAGTAGAAGATCTATGAAAATTATCATCATAATAAAAGAGTATTTGAAGTTGGAGACATGGTTTACTTAAGGATACAACCCTATAGGTAGTCTTCATTGAAGAAAAAAGGAGCTAAAAATTTGAAGCCTAGATTTTATGGACCTTAGAAGATCACAAGAAAGGAGTGGGAATTTTTCTACAAGCTAGAGTTACCTAAGAATAGTATAATTCAAAAAAAAGTCCATATTTTGTGCCTCAAAAGGGTATTATAGAAACATGTTAAACTTTCCACCATTTGGCGATGAAGGAAGACTCATACTAATTCAAAAGTTTTTATTATATACACATGAAAGGAAGTTCAAGAATCGAGCCATTATTGAGTATTTGGTGTGATGGGACTTACAAGGAGAAGATGGTACATGGGAATGAGATGACATCTGAAAGCATCCAAACATGAATTGATTAAAAGCACAAAATTTGGGGAGGGAGGAATATCATGTCCCCTTTTTCTATGAGATTCTTGGATGTTCCATAAGTTGATTTTTCATTTCTTGTAGGCTTGAGGAAATAAATTAGGGAAATAATTTGGTGTTTTCTATTTTATGTGTTCCTAGATTATAAGATCCTTTGGGTAATATGTAATCAAGTTTTATTCCCTGAATTTTTGTTGGCACCGGGTGTGTGTGTTAGGATCCTTGAAGAGAAAACTTAAGAGTTGAATTTCTATTTTTGGAGGAAAGTGAGTGCTCAATCAACTATTTAAACCTAAGTCAAGGATCAAAGAAATAATCTATTTTTTATGAAATTATTCATCAAACAAACTATATATCCTATTTATTTATCATTTTGGATTGGAGAATAAAAATCCCTTGATCCTCACATATGGCTAGTGGAAAAAGCCCTTCTCTAGTGCTAAACAATTCCACTCAAGTATTACATTTGAGCTTTACTAATTTTTTATTTAGGAGACTCCTAACAATGCCTATTTGTTCAAATTAGGTGGCTTGTTCTTAGTACCTAGGGATTATAATTCTATGGTGGCTTTTTTACACCCATTTTTTATAAATTTGTTACACTTCTAATAATAATATTGTTGATGTTGTTCCAAAAAACTTAATTGATTGTAAGTGTGATATTTTTTTTATAATAAGAGGACTAAATTTATTGATTGTGAATTAATTTTCATTTGTAAGTTTTTACAATTCATTTCTACATATTTTATAAATCTTATTATTTTTTAAGATAAACCTAATTTGAAATAATATCTAAACATTGGTATCTCATGGATAAAAATAAAATTGAAGTATAGAACATCCCTAATGGGGGATATTACTCCAGATTAAAGTATACGTCAATCTTTCATCTTGTGATCAAAGGATTGAAACCTAGAACAAGTTTTTGGAAAATTAAGATATAGAACCCACTAGTTATGACACATTGTTCAAGTTGAATGTCCACAACATTTTTGAAATCTTTAAAGAGGTGAACCTCAACGCAGTCTCAATTTTTATAATGAACCGAGAAGAACCTATTTGGCTCAACAAAGAAATTTTTTTCAAGAAATATAATGATAGTGGTCAAGAAATAATAGCATGGCAAAGGAAAACCTAGGAATTCCACCCAAATAAAGACA
>VDFB02123798.1:0-16339 GCA_007258455.2 Sequoia sempervirens | reverse complement strand
TAGTGAATTAGGAAAATTAAGAGGAAGAAACTAGTGAAAGTGCAGAAGCGAGATCACAAGAGCCTGAAGTTCGTGAACATCCTAAGACTCCAAGGTATGTGAGACTAAATCATTCAAAAGATCAGATTATTGGTGATAAGAACAAAGGTGTTCAAACTAGGAGAAGATTTGCAGAAGAATATTGTTTGATTTCAAAGACTAAGCCTAACAGTGTCAATGAAGCATGCAAAGATGAACATTAGATGGAAGCAATGAAAGAATAACTACAAAAAATTGAGAAGAATGATACATGGATTCTTGTTCCTAGACCTAAGGACAAAAATGTAATTGGAACTAAATGGGTCTTTAGAAACAAACTGAATGAGCTAGGTGAAGTTGTTAGAAATAAAGCAAGACTAGTGTGTAAAGGATATTCTCAGATGGAAGGAATTGACTTTGAAGAAAATTTTTCCGCTGTTGCTAGGATTGAAGTTGTGAGACTATTTCTTGCTTATGATGCTTACAAAAATTTCAAGGTTTATCAGATGGATAAGTCAAATTTTCTAAATGGTGATTTGGAAGAAGAAGTGTATGTTGAGCAACTTGATAGATTTCAATTGAATGATCAAGGAGATATGGTTTGTCGACCTAAAGAAAGAATTGTATGGACTCAAGCAAGCCCTAAGAACAAGGTATGCCAAATTGGACAAGTATTTGTTGAAGCTTGGATTTAATAAAGGTACTACTGATAGTAACGTGTACTTCAAGATTGATCATGATAAAGATTTGATTGTTGAAGTCTTTGTTGATGATATCATTTTTGGAGGAGATGATAGTTTGTCCATGAAGTTTGCTAATGAGATGCAGAATGAGTTTGAGATGTCTATGATTGGAGAGATGAAATTATTTTTGGGATTGCAAATTACTCAGCTAGATAAGGGGATCTTTATATCTCAATCCAAGTATATGAAAGAATTGCTAAAGAAGTTTGGTATGGAATATTCAAAGCTGGTTGGTACACCTATGGTGACTGGATGTAAGTTGACACAAGATGATGATTCTTTGAAAGAAAACCAAACTAGATATAGATCAATGATTAGTGGATTGCTCTATTTGACTCAAACTAGACCTGATATCATGAATGATGTATGCATTGTTGCAAGATTTCAGCTGATCCTAAGGAATCTCATGTGACATCTGTGAAGAGGATTTTCAAATACTTGAAGGGGACAATTGATTTTGGCCTATGGTATCCTAAAGAAGATGATCTTACTTTGAGTTCTTTTACTAATGTTGATTGGGTAGGAGATGTGAATGATAGAAAGAGTACTAGTGGTGGTGTATTTTTCTTGGGAAATAAGTTGATTTCATGGTTAAGTAAGAAGTAGAGTGCCATTTCTTTATCTACTATAGAGGCAGAATACATTGTTGTTGCTAACAATTGTACTCAAGTATTGTAGATGAAGCAGATGTTGAAAGATATCAAATTTGTGTATGATGAACCTATTTCTATATTCTATGATAATTCAAGTAAAATTAACATTTCTAAGAATCTGGTGTTGCATTAAAAAACCAAGCATATATCTATCAAGTTTCACTTTTTGAGAGAGAAGGTGAGTGAAAAGGAAGTTAGACTGGAGTATGTGCCCACTAAGGAATAGATTGCAGATATATTTACCAAGCCCTTGCCTAAGGATACTTTTGAGTATCTCAAAGGGAAGCTAAGGGTAATTACCCCTTCTAATAATAATTAAGATGCATTAACTTGCATTGGTCCATGCACTTCATAGTAATATCTTGATCCAGATTGATGTTGTGGTGGCTACTACTCAAGGGGAGTAGTCAGATGCTCAAAAATGTGGATTTAGACAATGTGTGGAGAAAGATACACATTATCTTTTTCATATTATTGGATGTTGCTAACATGCATCTTTTTCATTGATGTCAAAGGGTGAGAAGAGTCATGTGAAAAACTGTGAAAGAGCTAAGGAGAAAAGAGTCAAAATCTAAGGGGGGGAAAGTGCTAAGAGAAAGTTGTGTTGATGGTGTTTTTCACATCATGTGTTTCCATCAATGCCAAAGGGGGAAATTGTTGGATGTTTTTGATATGTGGTTGTCATTGATGTCAACACTATTGGCATTAATGTCTTTAAGGATGTATATGTTGAAGATATTGAGGGAATTGTAATAAAATAAGTTGCAAGTTGACAATGATGTAGTGAAGTTCAGTCTGATGGGTAGCTCAATATATTGATGATTAGAGGTTATGGATCAAAGGGTTTGTTTTTGAGTATGTCTAGTTTATCCATGTTAAGTTTCAGAGATTTGCATGAATATTTTATTGAGTTATGAGTATCTGTGTTTTGACAGTTTTTCTATTGCTTCAGTTGGTGTTCCTAAAAGAAGATAATGTAATTCTAGTAATTTGAATTGGTGTGGATTCTTTTGTAGTGATTCATGATGCTTTTGGATGTTTCTAGATCATGCTCTATCTGTGTTGGTGATTCACATCAATCGTTGTCTTGCGATTGGTGATTTTCTTTTGTGTGTTCATGTTTTTCATGTTCATGGATGACAAGGTGATTGTAGTGTGTTGTGGATCTTCGAGGCATAATTTCTTAAAGTGTTTTATGTTTGAGGATGTTTTTTTGGATCTTTACTATGTTGTGGATGGCATCAGTTGATTTGAATTGATAATTGCTTATTGATTTGAGCCAATAGTTTGTACACATTTTATTATTTTGTTGGAGTTGACATGTAGATGATGTTATCCCTAGTTGTGGATATATATGTTGATTGTTTATCCCATTTGAAGGTATGGTGCGAGTGGTGTGTGAATAATGTTCTAATCTTTTGAAGGAAAAAGTAGAGTGTGAAGAAGAGTGAGTAAATGTTTATGTGCTTAACCAGAAATGTAATCAAGCATTAGCAGATGCTATTTTATCAGTTCAAAATCCTGCAGATGTAATCTGAATGTTTCTATAAGACAATGTGTCTTCCTTTGGGTAGTAAGCCTCTTGTATTTGAGTAGTGACCTCTAGGAAATGCACTTGAATTCATGTGCATTCCCATTTATATTCTTTTATGCTTTTAATAGGGTATAATCTTGTGGACTAACCTCCACCATGGTTTTTCCCCTAACAATATTTTCATGTAAAAAATATTAGTGTTATGTATGTTTCTAATGTGTTGATGGTTCATGCTTTCATGTTTATTTATTAGATCTGAGAACAAGTTTAATTTGCATAATCTATATGACAACTAATTCACTCTGCCCTCTCAATTGTCTACCCTTATGTTGCCAATAGGATGTTGATACCAAATGGATCTCCCTACATGGACCATTGCAATGATTTCTTTTAGAAGTGATTTGAGTAATGTACGAGCATCGTAACACAGTATACAAAGCTCCTAAACTCTTACATAGGTTAAGCAATATAGAGACACTCTTGATTTTAGCTAGTCTTCTCCCCATGCTAGATGAAATGAACAATCTTATGAAAAAATCCCAAGATAGAACTATGTATATTAATTAATATACCAAACTATGTAGAAATACATGCATGGCCCTCAATCATCTATATCTAGATCTAACTTCTAAAATCCCAATTTTTTTCATCTAGTAGAAAATTATTGATTTGAATCAGCCTAATAATTATTTATAGTTTAATGCAAGTGGGTAGCTATGTATCTGTGTATGTGGATTTGAGATACCAGTGTACCATTGTATGATAGTCAAGTGATCTATTAGAGAAGTAACTGTTACAAAGGAAGCTTTTAATGACATTGCTAAATCTATTAGTGATAATTTGAAGGAAATTGCAAAAAAAAAATCCATAGAGATTTATGATAGATTCCCTTGACAAGAAATACTTGAAGCCATGGGTATTATGTATCCTCAATTTTTGATAAACCAAGATAACCCAACCTATTTTCATGATAAAGTAAAAATATTGGTTGAACAATTTTTGAAAAGTGTAAAATAAAATGAGAAGACAATAGAAGGAATTATAATTGGAGATAAGCTTAGACAACAATGTAAGCATCTTGCAATAATTGTGTTGAACCAATTTGATTCCATGGAGAATCCCTTTGAACCGAGATCAATAACAAAGGATTGGAAAAACTTAGGTCAGAGTGAAATATTGCATAGTTCGATATTAAAATATTTCAAACTTGTTGATTTATGTTAAACAATGATATTAGGGTCAGCGGAGGATGAGAGATTTTTCAGTTCACTAGTGTTTTTGAAATCAAAGATAAGAAACAAACTAGACAAGAATTTGGAAAATTGCTTGAGGGTGAAAGGAACTATGTATAATGTCAAGCATTTTCCTTTTGAAAGGGCACTCACAATCTGGAGGTCCATATGCAAAAGAAGAGGGTTTTGTAACACTCCAAACACTAGTACTGGTGGCACTAGTAGTGGGAAAAATGACAGTGATAGAATGATTTTGAATTTGTGATGCAGGGCAAAGAAAATGAAGACCAAAATTAGAATCAAGATGACTCTTTTACTTTATCTCAAGTTGAATGTCAGTTTTAGGACCTAATTCCATTTGGGAAATGGAAGTGAACTAGCAACTTTTAGGTATTTATACTGCACTTCATGAGTCATTTTCCAAACTATAGTTGATGATATTTTATATTTTATTCCATGGACCATGAAATTGTGAATCATTTCACTTCATGATATTTTATTTTATATTGGACTTCATGAATCATATTCCAAACTGTAGTTGATGATATTTTATATTGTATTCCATGAAATTGTGATATTTTATATTTTATGTTGTATTCCATGTTATTGAATTTGATATGTGATTCTACATCATTTTTAAAGAACACAAGTTTATCACACTACTTATAAATTCCTATAGCATTTCCATTCACACAATATTTTATAAATAATTGAAAGGAATATTAATCCATCCTTTGAATAGAAGCTAACAATTCAACATCCATAACATAAACACATGATGTGATATGACAACTTATAAATAATCTTTAATTATTTTGAGTCAAAAGATAGTGAATACAATACTGAAGAGCAAGATAGATCGATATTTAAAATTAAAGAAATACACTTAAGTATTTGAGTCATATTTTTTTTATTACAAAGAAAAATTATAACATTTCCTATATGTGCTATCAAATAGCTTAAACTATGCAAAAAGAGCTTACAGAGAATGAGATGCAAGATCAAAAAAAGGAAGCAACAAGCAAATAAGTGAAAAACCTTATCCCAAAACTTTTTGACAACCAAATTCTCATAAAAGAGGCATAGGAATAAAAGCTTATAGTATGGTCCCATGGGGGAGATTGGGCTTCTATTTTCATGGAGGAGGAGGTCTCATAGAAAAAAAATTACACTATAGGATTAATTGGAATATTTCCAGAAAAATATCAGCCCCTACCTTTTAGGATTGAAGATTTGAGCAGGTGAAATTGAGGTAGGGCTAAAAATTACTCCTATGGCTTAGGGATTTTTTTCTCCCACTTGTCAATCATTAAAATTTTGATATAGTGAGATATGATAGGATGCTCTACTCCACAGAAGAAGAGGCACTAATTTCTTTACAGGGGGTCTACTTTTTGTGAACAATGGGATACACTAGAAATTTGGGCCCTAGCCCCAAACACAAAGAAACCTCCTATTACAAAACCATCTACAAATTACAGGGGGGCTAATCATTAAGAGGGTGTTAGACACTTGATGGAACTCCCAAAAAAAAATTGGTTTGTTGATTTGAAACTACATTTGGATGCCCCTATGATCTTACCTAGTTCATTGGTGGGGGTTTTAGGTCTAGGGTTTAGGGTTTATCCTCCATTTATTCAAAGAACCTCCTTTACCTCTATTTATTATATTTCCCCCTTGACTTGTTATCAGTAGTTCCCAGTCACATTAGTTTAAACCTATTTCATGGAGCTCATTTAGTTTACCAACCCCTTCACCTAGTCTTGTCGATCTTTCAGTCATTGGGAAATATTATGCATCAATGTTTAAAGGGGGTTTAATATTCTATTATTGGTCTAAATTCTTGGGCATAAGTTTATGTCCCCCATCTCTTGTTGGCCTAGCCGAGCCACCCCTTTCAAGTTACTAACATTTTGCACATGCAGCTTTGAAACTTTTAATGGTGGTGATTGGATCATTTGATTTGATCATGACTGTTTCCCCGCTTCCCCATGTGTTTTAATATTCATTAAAATTTTCCAACGGGTTGGTGGGTGGGTGATGTGTGTCCTTTCTTTCAAACATGATCCATTAGCATGTGAAGGTATTGATTGCTAGGTTTTAACTGATCAATGGTGGTGATGAGATGTCATGGGTTGATCCTAACCATTCCTTGCTAGCTCAAGATGGACCCACAAACATCTCTTTTCTCTCAACGAGGAAGCGGGGAGGTGCCAAATGGAACAATCCAAGCCATCAAAGGAATTATAATGGGATGGGAAATATTTTGAAAATATTTTGACATAAGTATTATGGAGCATCAACTCTTGGGCTACTAAAGAGTTATTTTAGCACATGGTAAATTGAAGGACAAGATGTTATAATCTTGGTCTTTCATAAGATCTGAAGGATATGCACTAAGGTGGATAGATTGAAAGGTAAAGAGCATGCAAGTTGAGGGTGCCAAATTTAATCTAGGTTGCTCCCTACCACCCTGTTGCCATAAGATGTGCACGGGTTAATCCTAGAGGGAAGTAGGGAGCTAACACGTAGCCATTTTCAAATATCATGAGGATAGTGGATCCCACAGGATGACTAGGAAAAAGATCAACATGGCATAATATGATTGGTTAGCACTAATAGTCATTTATGGTTAGATTTTCAAATTAGTTTGAATCAATCTAAGTTGTTCGATGGGATATCTCACTATAGGATCAACAACTCAAATTTGAAGTTCAAGATTGAGGCTAAGTGAGTCATTCTGGTTTGCACGAGCGAATAGTAATGGCGGATATGATGTCGAACTACCAAATTGGTCTATTTTAACACCACAAAAAGCTTGTTTTAAAGAATAATTGCAATTCATTAAAGCATTCTACTTGACTAAGGATTTTTGGCTACTTGTTCAAGCTTGTTTGCATCCAAAATTAGGGTTTTCAAAGCATCTTCCAAATAGTAAGTAAAATCAACACCTTGTCTCTAAATTGCTTACAAATTTGCTAAGAGTTCTCATTATGTCATATTGTCAATAGATTCTCTAGTTTGTTTGCATTTATTTTAAGGTTCGACATTCAATTTGAATGAATAATTTTTCAAGTCTTGTTGTTTCTTTACATCAAACTTGTACCCTAGTCGTAGGTTTCTAATTCTCTGAGAATTAAAACCCTATTTCACAAGAAACCCTGAAACCATGGCACCTCCACAAGCTCAAAATTCAAGATCAGAGGAGAAAAGATACCTTTCCCAGGACCTTGTTGACCAATTAAAACCCTCAACATTTGATAAACACAAGGGTCAGTTGTTGTTCTAAGGAACTCAAATTATAAAGGGTCTCATTGACAAATAGTGCACTATGAAAGATGCTACACTACCTTATACTAGATGGGCACAATTTAATTATTGGTTTGGAAATAGAAATTGTGGTATACCCATTGGTATCCCTTGGAGATTAGACATAGAAAAATTGGTAGTGCCTAATGTCTACATGGATATTGACCTTTTGAGGGTAGTGGCTGTGAATCACGATCAATCTCTAAGGTTGTAAGAACATATGATGACATTGAAATGGTTAAGGTATTTAATATAACTAAGTGGAGTGGAGATATGGTAAAGATTGATGAGAAGACACTCAGAGTTGAGTATGAGAAAATAAGACATACCTTCAAGATCTTAGTGTTGTAGCATTTTCTGGCATCTATGAAGGGAAAAATAAATATTATTCTAGGCCTATTAGATAAAGAGCCTTTCCTTATAAACTAATTTGTGACATACTTCTAAAGGACATTCTATTATTTATGCCAAATCTTAGGGTTTTATCCAACTACTAGCATGCCAATGGCTTAAATGTATATGGTTTCTCATATCCAACACCCCACCTACAATACACTTTATGAATTTGGGTCATACTTGACTGAGAGGATGCATGAGGGCCCAATTGCATTGAAGAATGGCAATGATGGGGTAAGATTTCAATGGTATTCATTGGAAAGGATATGACATTAATCAAAAAGAAGGGTGAAATGGATTTTCCTATCCAATGTTGGACTAGACTCCTTGATAGGAATGATCACAAATCTAGTTTTATGGTGTTTGAGAATATTTTTGCTTCAAAGTTGAGGAGGGCCCTGATTTTGGATACTCCATAGATACTTGTAGCATTGCATGATTTCTTGAGGCCTAAGGACGAGAGGCCCAATTTGAATACAAAGCACAATTGGGAAGATGTGATTGCATACCCTAGCTATACAATTATTATAGTTTATGGCACAAGTGTAGCACCACACAGAATATACCAGACAAAATATGGAAATCCTATCTCTCTTGAAAGGTAAATCTCTATTAGCAAGCCTCAAGAGATAACCCCAAGGTCTCTAAAGGTAGGTCTTGACAAATGCAGTGAAACAACTCAGAGATAATGTGAAAATGTTGGTAATCACAAGGGGCCTTACAAATGAACAATGTTGGAAGTGTACTTTCATCAAATGCAACAATATGGTGATGCTTTCAGTCCTAAAACTAACCTAGATTCAAAATAAAAAACAAAGAGATTAGGATTTTAGAGAGATTCAACTCTAAACTAACTCCTAAGATCAATCACAATAATGATGAATGTTGCAAATGGATAGATCTCCAATAAAACCAATCTCTACTTGATCAAGGACAAGCACACAACTCTGCAGAAATGGTGCAATCTTCTAAGGAAATTGAAGATTTTCAAACTATGAATATTCATCCACATACCCAATAACCGGTGCAATGTAAACAAGCATCCACAGTTGAACTTAGCACAAAATAAGGCCCAGACTAACTTTGCACAACAAATTGCTAAAAGTATGGACCAAAGATCGATCAACATCATTAACATTTCACCATTATTGCAAAAGAATTGAAATCTAACATCTTACATTTGAGAATCAAGAACAAGAAACCATGAACTGTCAAAGTGTAACACAAAGCTTTCCAAATCAACAATCCAATTGAATTAACTTCTCTAGCATTACATAACAATTTCTAGTCTCTCCTCTCCTACAACTACTGACTTCTCTAACTTAGCCAATCTTGGCTTTTATATCTTCTAATCTAGTCTAACCCCTAAATCTAACCCCTTTACAAATGAGAAGGCACTAGCCTTTTATAGAAAATTACATTTTGAATCAATGGCCAGGATTTAGTTCATCCAATGGCTGCAATTGTACTTCTAGAAGCATCAAGTTGTTACATTTAATTTGGGAGCTCATGGTACATCATCATCCAATTGCATAAAAGTAGTTACATCATGGAACAATGAGAAAACAATATTATGTCAGCTTGTCATTAATGAAAATTTTGATTGGATGGTGAAATTAGCTTCACATGTCTTTCAGAAACTCCTTCCAGTTGTAGACAGTTTGGGCACGGATTCTTATGCAAGTTCCACTTTTAAAATTTGAATTGAACTCTTCTAGATTTCCCTTTTGGCATGAATCCATATGCAAGTCCCCATTTTTAATATTTATTTAATCCTAAAAAATAGATATCATCATTAGTAGCTCACATATTAAAAATCCAATCCAAATTAAACTTGAATAAAATTTTGGCCTTTTTAAAAACTTACATTTTTTTGTGGAAACTTTTTCATAAATTTTTCCATTTTGGGAAATTTTTATTTCAATTTTTTATCCACCTCAAGAATTTCATTTTAGGGGAACATTTTAAAATTTCAAGGGAAAAAATTTCCATTTTTGCAAAAAATTGCATTTCAGAAAAAGTTTCCATTTCGGGAAAAAAAAATATTTTGGAAAAAATTTCCATTTTGGCAAATTTTAGGATTTTGAGGGGGGTGAAAGAATTTTCAAAATGGAAATTTTAAAAAAATTCCATTTTTGGAAAATTTCGGGATATTGATGGGGGTAAAGAATGTTCCAAAAATGGAAATTTTAGAATTTTGAGGGGGTCATGGAAATTTCAGGATTTTCCTTCAAGGACGGAAATTCTCGGATTCCCTATAGGGTCGAAATCCCTTAAACCTCATAACTTTTTTTCTAGAAGAAATTTTTAAGAAGTTCAAAAAGCAACCCTACCTAATTTTTTGTCCTCTATCCATGGGTGCAAAAAATATTTACATATAACATTGAAAATTCACTTAAAAATCCCCATTTTTGAATTCCAAGATAGGCAAATTTCCCCTAGAGCCTCAAAATATTATCCTCATCAAACCCAGACTAGACTTAATCCCAAAATAACATCCCAAGAAAAGAAAAACCAAAATTTTACCAAGCTAAGAGGTAGAGATGCAAAAGGAAAAAAGAGGGTTCTTGCCTTCGGTGGGGCATGTGCGAAAATTGCACAACAAAATCAATAAAGAAAAATTGATTGAGAAGTTGAAAATATATGAGAGATGCAAGAAATAGGGAAGATTGATTCTTACTAGAAATCTAAATATTATGGCAGTAGTGTTCGAGCATCTAAGCGAAGGAATTGACAAGAGATTGATTAGCATCCATGATAATTATTCCTCCATATTTAATGTAGTAAAGAATTTTGATAGGGACAAGAAAGTGGCTATCCCACTTATGGAGAAATAGATTCCAAGATATCAAGATCTTAGGCTTATAGCTATTGGATCTATAACAACCAAAATTGTACTCTCTTTTGGGAGATAGTACAATTCCTTGTCTAATTTGGACCTATCTTGGGCACTCTTGCATTAATTACCCTTTAAATCATCATTTATAGGCCCCTAAGACCCATTATTTCAGATCTCATGGCTTATTTCACCTAAAACCCCATAAAATCACTTAAAACACCAAATTTTTTGAAAAACCCACCTCAAAAAGCTAAGGTGGGACTCGTTCACTGCCTTGGGCGAATGAGTCCCCTTAGGTGGGACCCATTCGGCAAGGATGGTGAATGAGCCCCACTTGGGGTCTTTTTCAAATTTGAGCTAGAAATTCACCATTTTAACTCAAATATTTGGGCAGGAGCATCCAGTGGTGTAAGAGAAATATTGCATCACCCAAAAATAGTTAAATTTCAAGTTTCCCAATTTTTAGATGTTTTTAAATTTTTGGATACCCTTTTCATCATAATGAAATTTCAATTTATGGTTTTTATTTTCTATTCCTGGGTGGAAAGATATTGCAGTTTTAGTTTCCTAGATTTGCACCTGAAAATCTTCCGAGTTAGATTTGAGGCACTTAGAGTTCCCAAAATCGGCCCCAAAACTTTCCAAAATTAGGCATAGCAGATTTTGAGCTCGTTGTCGACTTTGTGACCTTTCCAACGGTTCAAACGGTTCACGAATCGGAGTCCTGGATCAAAAGTTATGGCCCCGGGAAGTTGGCGCACTTTCTAGAAGATACAATTGCAAATATTCTTTTGAAATTTGAACTTCAAGTTGTAATTTTTCGACGCCAAACTGCCTAAACTCAAAATTTGAATGTTGTTTTGGCTCCAAACGAAAGAGGAGCTCTATTTATGGGCGGGTTTCTAATTTTTGGGTAACTTTTTGGGGACAAGCTCACATATTGTGAAAAGGTTATTTTATAGCTTTCTGTAACTTGCATGTGTTGTAGAACTTGGGGATTTGAAATCCTTAGCATGTAAGAAGCTCCATTTTCTGAATAATAAAATTATTCTCTTGTTTGTGGGTTATTTTCTGTGTCTCGGGTTGTGCCCTCATCAAGTGGTATCAAAGCAAGGTTTTCTTGAGCATGTGGATAGATCACCGATTGTGAGGCAGTTCACACCAAGACCGTGCTTATGGGTTGAGGTCAACAAAGATGCCTCCAAGAGTGATGCCCGGTAGGTGTGGTGGTGCCAGAGGTGGTCAAGGCGGTAGAGATGTTGGTGGAAGAGATGCATTGGCAGCCCTCCAGAGACAGGTGGATGCGTTACAAGAGCAGTTGAGAAGAGGGTTGTCCCCGAGGGAGGAAAGTGAGGATGAAGGAGAAGGAGAAGGTTCAAATGTAGAAGAGGAAGAAGAATCAATTGATCAAGACCAAATGCGGCTAATAAGGGCCATTTTGAAGATCGAAAAAGACCTAGAGCAGAAGTCCCCAGTTATTCTGAAGTAAGAATCCGGAAGAGCTGATCGAATCGATCAACAAGCTAGAAGAATATTTTGAGTATGAGGAAAATGGAGGACCCGTGACGCTAAGTCTTCAGAAATGAAGCTGAAGGGCCATGCTGCTGTTTGGTGGAAAGAGGTCTAGTTGGAAAAGAAATTGAAGAGGAAAAGGAAATATCAATGTGATGGGATCATGGTGGTAGGTTCCAAAGAAGCAGCTCATACCAATGGACTTCATGAGCGGATTCATGGAAGAAATCAAGTAAGGGTCAAGCAAGGAAGTAGATCCGTGAAAGAATATACTGAAGATTTTCACAAGATAATCATCAGATAAGGTCACACAGAGGCCAATAAGGAGAAGGTAGCTCGATATCTTAATGGGTTACAACCGAGCATTCAGGAGGAGTTAAGCCTGAATGACTCACCATTGAGGATGAGTGCATCGCTTGTTTTCATGCAGCGAGAAGTCAACAAAAGATTTGATGGCAAACCAAAAAGGGATGAGGAGGTCAAAGTGGAAGGGGTAGTGGAAGACTCTTCGTGAAGCCAAAATGATGATGAAAAAGAAAAGTGAAGATGTGGGTACCAACCAAAGCCAGAGGAATGACAACTTCTACTACCCTCGTGATCAAAACAGTGGTGATCAAAGAGGTAGAGGATGAGGGAGATATGGACAAGGATTTGGAAGAGGTGGTTTCAAAGGAACATGTTTCCAGTGTGGTGAAGAAGGGCATTGAGCCTATGAATGTCCACAACACCAAGGAAGGGCAGACAAAAGGCTAGAAGGTCATGGAAGGGTTGCACACATAGATGAGGAGGCCCAATCTGAACATTTAGATGATGCTGAAAAGGGAGAAGCCCTAGTAATTAGGAGAGCCCTGGTGACTGAAGAAAAGGAACCAGAATAGAGGAAAAATCCATTTTGCACAAGGTGCAAGTGTGAAGAAAAATGTTGTGATGTCATTATTGACGATGGAAGCACCAATAATCTGGTGTCAAAAGAGATGGTCACAAAGTTGAAGCTGAAGAGGGAAAGGCACCTGCATCCGTATTGAATTGCCTAGTTGCAGAAAGACCACAAAGTTTTGGTCAATGAGCAGTGCCTAGTAACATTCAAGATCGGGAGCTACCATAATGAGGTACTCTGTGATATCATCCCCATGGATGCATGTCACATGTTGTTGGGGAGGCCATTGTAGTTCGATAGGCAAGCTATACATGATGGCCATGCAAACACTTATTCCTTGACAAAGGATGGGGTTCATCACAAGTTGAAGCCCCTGAAGGAGACTAAAGAAAAGGTATGCAGTAGTGCTAGAATTTGTTATGTAGATGGAAGAAAAATTTTAGAAGGTATGAAGCATGAGCATGTGTGTTATGCAATGATTCCTAGAGTAAGGAGGATAGTGAGAAGGTTCTAGAAGAAGTTTTTGGGATGTTGGATGATAGTGAGAAGGTAGCCCAATGTCTTAATGGGTTACAACCGAGCATTCAAGAGGAGTTAAGCCCAGTTAGAATGACCACCATTGAGGATGCGTATCAGTTTGCTTTGAAGGTGGAAGAGAAGCTGAACAAAATATTTGATGGCAAGCAAAAAGGATGAGGAGGTCAAAGTGGAAGGGGTAGTGGAAGACTTTCAGGAAGCCAAAATGATGATGAAAAGAAAAGTGAAGATGTGGGTACCAACCAAAGCCAGAGGAATGACAACTTCTACTACCCTCGTGATCAAAACAGTGGTGATCAAAGAGGTAGAGGATGAGGGAGATATGGACAAGGATTTGGAAGAGGTGGTTTCAAAGGAACATGTTTCCAGTGTGGTGAAGAAGGGCATTGAGCCTATGAATGTCCACAACACCAAGGAAGGGCAGACAAAAGGCTATAAGGTCATGGAAGGGTTGCACACATAGATGAGGAGGCCCAATCTGAACATTCAGATGATGCTGAAAAGGGAGAAGCCCTAGTAATTAGGAGAGCCCTGGTGACTGAAGAAAAGGAACCAGAATAGAGGAAAAATCCATTTTGCACAAGGTGCAAGTGTGAAGAAAAATGTTGTGATGTCATTATTGACGATGGAAGCACCAATAATCTGGTGTCAAAAGAGATGGTCACAAAGTTGAAGCTGAAGAGGGAAAGGCACCTGCATCCGTATTGAATTGCCTAGTTGCAGAAAGACCACAAAGTTTTGGTCAATGAGCAGTGCCTAGTAACATTCAAGATCGGGAGCTACCATAATGAGGTACTCTGTGATATCATCCCCATGGATGCATGTCACATGTTGTTGGGGAGGCCATTGTAGTTCGATAGGCAAGCTATACATGATGGCCATGCAAACACTTATTCCTTGACAAAGGATGGGGTTCATCACAAGTTGAAGCCCCTGAAGGAGACTAAAGAAAAGGTATGCAGTAGTGCTAGAATTTGTTATGTAGATGGAAGAAAAATTTTAGAAGGTATGAAGCATGAGCATGTGTGTTATGCAATGATTCCTAGAGTAAGGAGGATAGTGAGAAGGTTCTAGAAGAAGTTTTTGGGATGTTGGATAGGGTTTTAGAATGTGTTTCTAATAATGTACTTGAGGTTTTACCACCAATAAGGAAGATCAGTTATCAGATTGACTTGATTCCTGGAGCCAGTTTTCCAAATAAGGCAGCTCATAGAATGACTCCAGCAGAAAATAAGGAGTTGAACAGATAAGTTCAAGAGCTGTTGAGAAAGGGTTTGATAAAGGAAATTTTGAGTCCATGTGCAGTACCTACAGTACTAGCACCAAAGAAGGATGGGGAATGGAGGATGTGTATAGATTCCTGAGCCATAAACAAGATAACAATCAAGTACAGATTTTGCCTGCCAAGGATGGATGACCTGATGGACTGTTTGAGTGGAGCTCAGTACTTCACAAAGATTGATCTGAAGAGTGGATATCACCCGATCCGGATTCGAGAGGGAGATGAATGGAAGACTACTTTTGAGACCAAAGAGGGCCTGTACAAGTGGTTAGTCATGCCTTTTGGGCTAACCAATGCACTTAGCACATTCATGCGGCTCATGAACAAGGTACTAAAAGAATTTCTGGGAAGTTTTGTTATTGTGTATTTAGATGATATTTTTATTTTCAATAAGACGTTGGATGAGCATCTGATGCATACTCAGAGAGCCTTTCAGAAGTTAAGAGAAGATAAACTGTTGATCAATATGAAGAAGTGCAGTTTTGTGAAGAGGAGTTAGTGTACTTGGGGTTTCTTATCTCAGCAGAAGGTCTCAAGATGGACCCAAATAAGGTGAAGGCTATTATGGAATGGCCTACCCCAAGAGCTGCTACCGAGGTGAGATCTTTCCATGGTTTGGCTAGTTTTTATAGAAAGTTCATTAGAAACTTCAGTAGTATTTGTGGACCCCTAACTGAAACAATGAGAGGGGATGGAAAAGAATTCAAGTGGAGTAGTGGAGCAGCAAAAAGTTTTGAATTGTTGAAGTAGAAGGTGATTGAGCAACCTATTCTAGCCCTCCCATATTTCAACAAGGTGTTTCAGGTGGATTGTGATGCCAGTGGTTGTGCCATTGGAGTAGTGTTGAGCCAAGAAGGTAAGCCCATTGCCTATTTTAGTGAAAAGTTAAATGATGCCAAGAGAAAGTATTTTGCATATGATCAGGAATTTTATGCAATAGTTCAAGCATTAAAGAAATGGAGACATTATTTGTGGCTGAAGGAATTTGTTCTATATACTAATCATCAGGCCTTGCAGTACCTAAATAGTCAGGGAAAATTAAATCAGAGGCATATGAAATGGGTAGAGATTTTGCAGAGTTATACCTTTGTTTTGAAACATAGGCATGGAAAGCTTGCAAGGAACCTGTTATAGTGGACAGGACAAGGTGGTTGGATTTCATAATCTAGGATGGCATGTTATTTAAGGGAAGTCAATTGTGTATCCCGAGGAGTTCCATGAGGGAGAACCTGATAAAGGAGAAGCATAGTGGAGGAATGGCAGGACATTTTGGTCGGGATAAGACCATTGCCATTATCAGTGAGCATTATTATTGGCCCCAATTGTCACAGGATGTGAAGAAGTTTGTTCAAAGCTACTGGGTATGTCAGATGGCTAAAGGAGTGAGCCAGAATACATGCTTATATC
>VDFB02123797.1:0-87547 GCA_007258455.2 Sequoia sempervirens | reverse complement strand
GAGTAGTCGATTGGCCTGATAAATCCTGCCTCCAGTAACTTCTCTAATTCCTTCTTGACTAACAATGCGACTTGCGGAGTTTTTGCTTGACAGGTTTAGCGTCTGGGTTGATGTCCAAGTGATGAACCACCAAGGCGGGATCTAAGCCTGGCATGTCTGAATATGACCAAGCGAAGTTAACAATTCCCTCCTGGAGTAGCTGCGCAAAGATTGGAAACTCTTGTTCGGAGAGTGACTTGGCTACATAAGTGATCTTAGAATTTTCAGTAGTTCCCAAATTAATCTCTTGCGTCTCCTCAATCAGAATAGATGATCTAGTAGATAGCTGAGTTCCCATAAGGGGAAGATGAACATCTCCATCTTCTGGCGCCTCTTTGAGGTTTTCGCCGTCAGATGCGTCCTTTATTTTTACTTTTTCCAGGTCACGAAGTGCCTCAGGGAGGTTTTCACTAGATGACCGCTTGTTATTCTTTTTATTCTCACTTTTGCGACTGGAGTGTTCATCCTCCCCCAATCCCATGAGGTTGACATATGTATCCGTAGACATAGTGACAGGCGTGCTAGTTCGTAGGTCCCAATCAATGAGCTCAAGATGGCAAAGGGATAGGCTAATGGTGCAGACGGATAGGCATTCAAACATGGAGGATAGGTCGACGTGATCGACGTCATCGTACGCACGTATGATGGATTCTTCCTCGGGTATGTCTCCCAATAAGCCGTCGTCCACAACTACACTATTGGAGGCATTAGACAATGTTTCAGGGCCCTTTTGCTTTCTGTCATACCCAATGCCCACATTCTTTGGTAACATACATGTATCAATGGGTTGTAATCGCCCTTGTTCTTGCTTTCCTAGGCCTTTGCCTTGATAGTTATGCTTTTCCACGAACTTTGTCGGCCAGGGGTACTTTTCTTGGAAGTATTCCTTGAGAGGAGTTTCTGGCTGAGGCTCTTCTCGGTAAACCCATTGGCTTATGTCTTCTTCGGGCGCATCTGTCTTGATACTTGGGGATACAAAGGTGGTGGTAGGGATATTCGTGCCACTGAAGGTGACAGTCTTGTCTTCCTTTGGGGTAGCACGGGAAGGTTGACCGTACTCATGTGGCGATGGTGGCATGGTCGCCACATTAAGAGAAGTGTGCATTTCGTACTCGCCACACCCTTTGTCAATGATCTGGACTTTTGTGAACGTAGGCTCAGTGGGGGAGGATGGAGTGGTTTTCGCAGTGGACGGTGGATGAACGGGTGATGATTGAGATGCCCCCATTTCAACCCCAGGACAATAATGTAGATGGGGAAATGATGCCTCTAGAGCGCGGCAATATTCGAACGGTTGGGGGTCGGCATAGATGGTGACCTCCTGTCCATCGACGGGGAATTTGAGGCATTGATGGTAGGTGGAGGGTACGGCTTGCATAGCATGGAGCCATGGACGGCCGAGGAGGAGGTTATATGGTAAGTCCAGATCAAGGACATGACAGGTGATGTACCGAACCACCGGTCCAACTTGGACAGGAAGATTGATGATCCCTTCTGAATTCCTTTCTACATTGTCATAAGCCTTGATTGTAATAATCTGATTGCTTAAGTCTGCTTGGGTGTACCCCACCTGTTTTATGAATTTTAAAGTGCACAAGTTGAGGGCAGAGCCATTATCTACCAAGACCCTTTTTACTTTATGCCGAGCAACCACGACTTCGATATGTAAGGGGCGATTGTGATTGGCGTCAATATTGGGCATATCATTGTGGCTGAAGTGTAGTTGGTGGGATGAATCCAGGTGTCCTACCAAGGCTTGGAACTGTGTAGGATCCATATTATTAGGCACATGAGTTTCCTGTAGAGCTCTATTGAGGATTTCTTGATACACAGGGGAAGACTTGAGTAAATCCAAAATGGAGATATGGGCAGGGGTCTTTCCCAGGTGATCAAGGATATCGTACTGGGAAGTTACAGGAGTTGGTTGGGCAGGTGTGGAGGCTGCAGGAACGGTGATACGGGCCCGTCGTGTGGTAACATCACATTGGGGGTCTCTAGCTTTGACGTGTATCATGGATACACGAGGTTCTACCTGCTCAATGTAATGAATAACACCCTCGTAATTGAGGGGTACACTCTTGTAGCTTACGTTATTTGTGCTGTTATTTTGAGGATTAGTATTGGAAGTGCTCGGGCCTTGGTTATGATTTGGGAAAGCGTTTTGATAAATTTGTAATTGAGCATTGGACGACGGAGCTTGATTAGGATCAACCTTGATGTCACCTCGATCTATGAGATCCTGGACGTAGTTTTTCAGACCTTGACACTTATTCAAAGAGTGCCCTTTAATTTTGTGGAACTCACAATACTCATTTTCCCTAAACCATGCGGGCTTAGGTTTGGATTCATCTAGTGGCTTGGTGACAGGATACGTGATCGGGTAGCTAATCTGCAACAGTTTGTTGAAGACAACACTCAAGGGTTCTCCTAGTTGAGCATATTGGCGTTTATTGTTCCCTTGGTTATTTTGATTGGATTGTTGGGGAGGACGGGGTGTCCCTTGTGGTACGGATATGGCATTAGGTACAGATTGCTGTTGTTTCTGGGATGCGTTGGCCACTTGGACGTGTTTAGTATCAGTGACACCATCATTGACTGCATTCTTGTTCTTGTTCCAAAAACGTGGCTTGTCATTGAAAGACCTTTCCCTATCTTGGTTATATATTTTGATGTGCCCTTTGGCAATAAGGGCACGCTCAAGGATGGGTCCTTTCTCCACTACCTCTGCGAAAGTGGTGACACAATGTAATCAGAAGTTGTGGGCCATGTCAGGATGGGAGTTCTCCACAAAAAGGGTGACCATGTCCTTCTCTTTCAAAGGGGTTTTCATTCGGCTCGCCAGGGCACGCCACCTCTGGAGGTAGCTAGTGAAGGTTTCCCCGTCACGTTGTTTCTCTTTGAGAAGATCCAGGGTATCAGTATCCTTCTCCAAGTTGAAGGAGAAGTAGGTGACAAACCTTTCTAACAAGTCCGCAAAAGATTTTATAGATCCCTTGTCGAGGTTCATGAACCACCCTAGTGCGTCGCTTCCCAAACTTCGGGGGAACAGTCGCAAGAGGTAGTTGTCATTGTGGATTACTTCTTGACACTGGGAGTAAAACTCCCGCAGATGAGCCTTTGGATCTTTGTTCCCCTTATACTTGTCAAATTTTGGTATCTCAAAATGTTTGGGGAAGGGAATCAATGAGATGGAGGGATCATACGGATAGGGGCATATATCTTCGAACTTGAACGATTGTTTGCTAGTCCCTGCCTGGAGATCCTTCAGTGCGGCTTTGATTTCCAGGATGTCCGCATTGGCTGGTGTGTTGGATGGATATTGATGATATGATGATTGTGGATTTTGAGAGGATGTTTGGAGATGGGTGTATGGATGAGGAGGTGTCACCTCCTGCTGATATGCCAAGGGACCTTGTTGATAAAAAGGTTGCTGTTGCGAGGGGGGATATGGATTGGCTAGGTAGTTGTGGGTGGCGTACTGTTGGGAAGTGTGGAGAAAGTGTTGTTGATTAGCTTGCGGATATTGGGGGTGTTGATATGACTGTTGTGATGCCCCATAGGAGGGTTGTTGTTGATATTGTTGCTGGTTGTAATAGTTGTGGTGATGAGGTGGTTGTTGATATTGTTGTTGATGCATAGGTGGTGCCTGTGATGGGCGAGATGGGATGGTATGTTGTGGTTGCGCTTGTGGGCATAAAATGGATGCAAGGAACGAAGATGCGGTCGGGGCTGAAGGCCGGGGTGGATTTCCTTGCAGTTGATGTTGTGATGGTTGTGCTGAGAATAGGGGATTGACCAATGGTTGTTGTTGAGGTGGAGGTGCGATTGAGATGTTGTGCAAGGGAGGTTGTTGAGCACTAGTGGGAGCGTGGGATTGGGGAGGTTGTTGGGATATGAACGATGATGGAGGATGTTGGATTGGGGAATGTTGGATTGGGGCAATGATGGAGGTTGGAATGATGATGGTGGAGGGACATTGGATTGGGACGACGGTGGAGGTTGGAATGATAATGGTGGAGGTTGAAAAGACGATGGTGGAGGGACATTGGATTGGGACGATGGTGGAGGTTGGAATGATGATGGTGGAGGATTGGTGGCTCCTAGAGGTGGCTGCAAAGAAGCGAAAGGGTTGCCCCCAGTGTTGACAGGAGGCAGGTTCGAAAGGGGCGGTGCCGGCAGCATTAATGGTTGTGGTTGCGGGATGTTTTGCGGCATGCCATAGGCATAGGGATCATTGGGATCAATGGCTTGAGGTGCTCCCGTGATCGAGATGGTAGGATGCGTGGGATTTCCAACGGGATACAGGACTGCGTTGCCAAATTCGGGTTGATGCCAACCTTCTATGGGGGTATGCAAGCTACTAGGGGTGTCATGTGAGCCTTGGGGGGCGTTAGACGTTGAGGTGCCATACTTGGATAAGTCGACACCTGACGGTAGCTTGACACCCTTGTCAATCAAGTGAGCCAAGATTTTGTCCCCATGTCTTTCGAATAGGCGTTCTGCCATTTGTGCATTGACAGGGTTGCTAAAGTGTTCTTCGAACGTAAGCTCGGGTTGTTCGGCCATGTTTTCCTCCCCAGGGGGTGATGTGTTTTGACCATCCACATTGGATTGCGATGAGGTGCCATTGTGGGGATCGTGAGGGATATTAGCACCATAGTTAGGATCGGATGTGATGTTGACCGTGTTGATGGGATTTTGAGGGTTGTTCGATTGGGCATTTAGGGCTTGTTGGTCGGCCATTTTCTTTGCTTGTGATCGAGTTTGAACGGGCATGCAAGATGATGAAGTAGATCAAGATTGATTAAATTTCGATGGGAGATTAGTGGATGACGATTGATTATGCCGATGTGGATTGGCTTGATGGGATGGGATTGGATTGATCGATAGATGTTGGACTTTACCTGAATGTCGGGTTTTGATCCGAATAGGTTTGATGGTGTAGGGATTGGATTAATCTGATGATCAGGATTGGATTGATGATAAGTATGACGAAGACCGAGATCCACAACCGGGTTTAAGAGGGATCCTTGGTAACACTAGGTATTGATTGAGAGGTGGATGTATGATAACGACACCGAATCCAACTTGAGATAGAAGCGGATTGATTGGGCCGAAAGGGATAACTGACTTAAGACGGATAGCGATCCTAAGCCAGCTATGATGATTGCGATTAGAGATAAATACCTAGGTCAACTTGGATGGCAACTCCAACGAGGTTTATATGGAATAACGGGGATCGGAGATGAAAACAGAATTAGGACGGATGGGTAGCGTCTTGGGGAAGACGTATGGCTCTCGAAACAATCAGAAGAGTGTTCGGAATAAATGACCTTTAGAATGAAGGGATGGAGGCTCGGAATGGACGTTCAAAAGCTTATTTTGGATGCTAAATGATCGTAACGATGGTCAAAGTAGAGGGACAATGCATGCGAAGTGATGATATAGGGTGATCAAAGGACAGGTCCACCACTGCACTGGGACAAGCCCGCCACTGAATTAGGACAGGTCCGCCACTGAAATGGGACAGGTCCGCCACTGAATTAGGACAGGTCCGCCACTGAAATGGGACAGGTCCGCCACTTCACTAAGACAGGCCCGCCACTGCACTGGGACAGGTCCGCCAATGCACCAGGACAAGCCCGCCACTGCACTGGGACAGGTCCGCCAATGCACCAGGACAAGCCCGCCACTGCACTGGGACAGGTCCGCCAATGCACCAGGACAAGTTTGCAAAAGGATAAGGTCAAGTCCGCCAAAGGATGAGTTCAAGGTTGATGTTTTGATGGATGGCAAATGCAAAGGACCCAAAGTGTAACAATCATAAAAAGACTTGGCCAAACTGATAATCACTGGTTTTTGCACAAGAAAAATAGTTCAAACAGCACAACCCTAAAATTAGTAGAAAGGGGTATGGTCAACAAAGTCTTCTACTCTAGGATGCACATGGTTTCTAAGGAGTCCTCGATATACACCCGGTACGTGAGGCCCAAACCGTGAACACCAACCCGTTACAAGCGTGAGTCGGGAACCTTAGCGAGATACTAAAGGCTCGGACCAACTCTTCACGTCATCCCGACGCTTCGCCAATTACAACGTGGTTGGATTGAGGTACAGCTTTCGCTCTCCCCCCTTTATATACCTCGCCGGTACGCGTGGTTGGAATCGTCCCTTGGGGTGATGAAATCCCCAAGCAGGTCCCACTAAGAAATTGAAAAGGGTGACAAAAAAGGACTTGGAAAGCTACGATTTCTCGTCACCCAGGATCGCCAAATGGCGCAAGGGGATTGGATACGTCAAATAGCTTTCCCAAACACGCCAAGCAAGGTCTATTGACACCCCTTTAATTAAGCTATGTTCCTATTTTACCAAAACACAATTCGGGAAAACTTGAAAGAAACAAATTTACCTTCTGTAAGACAGGTCCGCCACTCTGTTAGGACAGGCCCGCCACTGAATTAGGACAGGTCCGCCACTGCACTAAGATAGGCCCGCCACTGAATTAGGACAGGTCCGCCACTGAACTGGGACAGGCCCGCCACTGCACTAAGACAGGTCTGCCACTCTGTCAGGACGAGCCCGCCACTGAAATAGGACAGGTCCACCACTGGACTGGGACAGGCCCGCCACTTCACTAAGACAGGTCCGCCACTCTGTTAGGACGAGCCCGCCACCTCTGGACAGGTCCGCCACTCCAGGACCAGTCCGCCACCGGAAGAGGACAGGTCCGCCACTCTGCACCCTGGACCTGCAAAAATGCAAAAAACAGCAAACGTGAAAGAAAAAGACCCGTTTGTGGGTCCCACCGGGCGTGCCAGAAATGTGATAGGTCAAAATAGAGTGTTAGAAAACAAGCAACAAGTTAAAGAGCACAAATAAACAACTAAAACAACCTACACTTCGAGATTAGCCTAAGTTGGAAACAAAACAAGACAAAGCCACGAAATAGAACTTTATACCTTGCGTTGAGTCGATCCTTTGGTTGGCCCTTCGATCTTGAATGTGTATGCTCCTTAGATGACGAAAGATGTGTGATACGAGATGCAAATGATGCTTGGAAACATAAAAAAAAGCTAAGTGTGGATTGAGAAATAAAACTGCAAGAGTTTGGCTACACAAAATGATCACCCCAAAATGAGAGAAAAGAGGGGGTATTTATAGGATTTTTGGGAAATCCTAGGAGAAATGGACGGTCAAGATTGATCCACCAAACATCAAGATGTAGGGCTAAGGTGAGTTGAGAACTCACAAGCTCTCACATCTTGACATGTGGCATGTGATGAAGCCCTAAAAGATGAAGTGGACATGAGGTGGAAGGAAAAGGACATGACATGGAGAGGGGTACAAAGTACCTTGGGATTGGACAAGATCTCCTCATAAAGGAGGTCCTTGTCCCCATGTGGGTGAGAGGACATGTGAGGAATTAAAAATTCCTCAAATATTCTCATGGGGATGAGAGAAAGAATAAAAAAAGAATAGAGGACATGTGGGGAGAAGTGAAGGAATTAAAAATTCCATTTAGGTGCCTTGGGGGATTAAAAGGTGAATTAAAAATTCACATGGGGAAGGGGGATGCCTTGTCCAAAAGGAGAAAGCCTTTAATAAGGTTGACTCAAGGACATGTGCCATAAATAGGATGAGGATTAGGTTAGGCTAATCAAATGATTAAGGTTGTGCAAGTACTTAGTTATATAGACTAATGACTGATTAGAGGCAAGTGGGAAATTATGGAGGATGTGACCTTAATGATGATTAAGGGTGTGCACATGTTAACCCTAGTTAATTAGAAGAAGATGAAGTAATTAAAATGGATTAGGGACCAACTTGCAAAAGTTGGAGGATGTGACCATGAGAGAGAAAAGATGAATTAAAAATGCATTTTAATTCAAAAGGGGAATATGACTAAATTAAATAAAAGGGGATATTTATTTAATTTAGAGGAGAAAAAGGGGTAAAGTATCAAATTAAATACTTTAGGACCCTTGTGCGAGATGCAAGATATTAATTAAACAAATGGCTTTAATTAATATTGTCAGAGGGGATGAGCAACCGGATGAATCAAGGAGACGCATTTGATCATATGGAAGTGATCAAAATTGGACGTCTACAGTAGATACTTGACATAAATAATTATATGTACAGATGGTAAAATACATGAAAGATGGTGCCCACTAATATTTTACCTCACTAATATTTTACCTTTAGTCTACTTTTATGTCTTTTAGATAATATATTTCCTTGGCTACTAGTTAATTTCCTGTTTTTCCCAGGCCTATTCTTAAGATATGATACTCTATTTAATACTAAGGCAAACCGATTCTTTAGCCTTTATTCCTCCCAGTTTGGTTGGAAAGCTTGAAGAATGCTGCTAATTGGCACCATTCAAATTATAGAATTGAGAAAGGAATTCACTTTTATTAGTTGGATTCTTTTGATTGCATTTCCTTCATCTTATTAACTTATCTTTCATTAGCTATTCTATGCGTGCGGGTTTTTAATGGGATCTGATATTTTTTGTTGTCAATTTATTGGCTAAACTATGAAACTGTTATTTGATTGTTAGAATGGGTGATAACTCACTTTAAAGCTATTATCATTTTGTTCACTCGATATTGATTTTTACATTTCTTAGCCCCTTTATTTATGACTCAAGAATGGAAGTTAAATAAATGAATTCTCAATTGTTGTGTGCAATGCTTTGCTCGTTATAGCTACTGTTCTCTCAGCCTTTCTAAGTTTCAACAAGGAGGAACTTCCCATGTGCTCTGTACAGCAAAAGCTCTGCAAGTACCTTAGACTTTCCCTAATTTATTTATGGAGATAAACAAGTTATTGTAAGAAATCATAATCTTAAGAAATTTTGAATTGAAGTTGGATACCTAGACTCAATGATACCTAAGCTTTTTTTTCATCTGGAGAAAACATGATGTCCCATCCACGGATTTTTGTTTTGTTTTCCTGTTTCCTTTAAGGTTCATAAATGGTGCTATTCTTATGAGCTTAGGTTGATATACAAAACTTGACATGGGTATTAAATATATCAATACAGAGTCAGACTTTTGCATTGATATACAGCAAAATATCCAACTCTGAACTGACCCCATCAAGGAAACAGCCAACAACAAAGAGAAAACAAAGGCGCTAAATTTATCACAGCCTCCCAATGGGAAGAAACATGAACAACCATCCTATTATTGAATGATAGGAGTGCCACTATAACATTCACTTTAGTGGCTATATCACTTAGTGATATGAACAAAGACATGAACAATGCGGATATACTGGAAAGCTTTTCGGTTCACTTCTTATTGATCAAAGAGGGTTCAACACAGGTTAGATCTAAGGCTCCACTTGATTTCTTTAAATCCCCCAGTTTCTTAGGGAAAATGCTTTGATTTGCTACAAGTTAAGTCATCTGATGCTCTAAAGCTTCCATGTGTTAAGTCAATTTCAGTGGAGACCAAACAAGCTTGAAGTACCTGAAAAGACTTGCTGCTCGAAAGCATTCATTTGTTGAGCAAATTTCCCATTAGAGACCAAACACAATGGAAAACTTGGAAAGAGAAGACATTTATGGCAAGAAGTTGGCATGAAATCTTTGGATTACAATGGGGAAACCGTTTGATTGTAAGCTGTCTTAAGTTTCACTGACCATTTTTAGATAGATGCTAAAACCTAGCAAGGCTTGTTTTCAAGAATTTTAGGAAGGGAGTAGAGTTGGCAAATCATACTAATCTGTGGATCATATGTTCTTTGCTTCTCTAACCATCCAGATTGCGTGTTTGACCAGGAAGCCTTGGCTTGTTTGATAAAACCTATTGTTTCACCCACCAAGTGTTCATAGTGCAGCAGTCTCCAAACTATGAATTGTGATGTTGAATCAATCTTGGATTTAATGTAGCCATGCTTAAGGCTGGTCCATTTGGAATGTTTAAATTTGTAGTTCCATTTGGTTCTAAAGGTAAGCCAAACAAGATGCATTGACGAACCATTTTAAGAGAAAAGCAATCAGAGAGGCTCCCATTTGGTAGTGCTCATCTTGATGAATAGATCATCATTTACAAGACTAATGATAATGTTAATAATCTGTTGATCTTTGATGTGGAGAGTGAAAGGAAGCTTAAGTGAGTTCCAACATTTTCATCAAGGGTTTTGTAAAGTGTTAGAGATCTGTAATTGTTTGGATTCCTTTCTTGAATAGCTTTTTCACTTGCATGATGGGAGGCAAATCCAAAGGCTGATTATTGAGCTAGACTAACCAATTCCACCAAATAGAAGTAGAGAAGTTGAGACCTCATTTAAGCAAATAGGTAAGTTTTCAATTGAAAGAATTTGACGTTGAATTTTTTTTTCATAAATTTTAACCTCACACTACTGGCCTCCTCTTCATTGGTCAATGTGATGTGGTAATGGAGGCGGATATTCCACAATCCACTCAGAAATTAAATATTTTATTTGGATCCCAAGGGTCATTGTTCCCTAAATCACCACATTTCTTACGCAAAGTGTACTACATCCCACAGATACCCTTTCCCATCTAGCCTATCAAAATTGTCCAGCTTTCAGAAGTAATATAGTTGGTTGAATTTGTCATGCAACCTACAAAAAATAAATAGAATATTTGAGTGGAAATGATAATATTGTTCACAATTTGAAATCTTTTAGCTAGCAATAGGAACTTCGCATTCCTAATTCCATAGATGGCTAAGTGACACCATTGCAATTTCCATATTCTATTGAAATTGGACAAAAATCAATTTCACATTTGGCTAAGAGTGACACTAATGCAAAGGGGGTGCCAAGGTCACCCCTGATTTCACCATTTTTTAGTTGAATCTATTGAGGAGGGTTATCTTAGAACAAGATTATACTTCATTTTATTATGGAAAGTCAAGAACCGAAAGCCATATAATAGATATCAAGTGTTTACGTTCATATTTTGAACATGTCGTCATCAACAAACTGTGAACTTGAGTACACACTTGTTGAAAATGATATATGACTGTAATATGTCCCATTTCCTTATTTTCTCAATTAGGTTGCCAAGAGCATCATCAACAAGGAGGTATAAAAATGCGGTTGGTGAGCAACCTTGTCTTGTAAATTTTGTAAGAAAAGGGATTGTTGAGAGATATAGTGATAGAAAGACTAGTAGAAGCATCACTAAAGAGAATATTCATGTGACAAATCAATATTTTGTCAAACCCTAATCAAAAAAGCTTTTTAAGAATAAAGGGTCATTTAATTATGTCATAAGTTTTTTCAAAGAGCACGTTGATGAATGTAGCACCTATCCTTGATTGTTTGGCCTATTCAAATGTTTCCTAGGCAAGAACCAAGTTGTCAAGGATAAATTACCCCTACAATAATTTAATTTTCTCCTTTCCATAACAAATTATCTCCACAATAACTTAATTTTCTTCTTTCCATAAAAAATTATCCCAACAATAACTTACGGTAAGTGTCCAAAGATGGGGGACCATAAAGGGGCCTTAAGTGGCCACTTTTTCTCTAAAATCAAGAAATATTGACCTTGGAAGACAAATTGAAGATAGTTACACTCAAAATTTTAAGATGTAAAGGAAACAAAAGGCATAATTATTTGAATCTACTTTCTAAACTACTATTTTTTTTTTAAAAATGGTAGAGCTTAAGGGGTTCAAAAAAAGGGGCCACACAAATTGGTTTAAAAATAAAAAATAAAATATAACATTTGGTGTGGCTCCCCTAAAATGTTAACTTTTTTTTAGTATTTCAAAAATCACTTTTGCGAGAAATCATCTAACACCATGTAGTTTATCGCCAATGTTTCTACTAACTTTCTAATGAATATATGATTTTTTACTAATTTTCAAAATGGACACATCTTGAAAAATAAAAATTTGAGTGTACTCCCCTCTAAAAATTATGAAAATTGATCAAAAAACATTTTTTTAATGTGTAGAATAGAGTCTAGTTTATAAATATATAATTTATTTGAAACTTCAATGATAGGTTAAAAAATAAAGTGAAAAATACCAAACATTGGTTTTTGACAAAAAAAAGGATACATTAACAAAAGAAACTAAAAATGAAAGCCTTAACATATTCTAAATGTGAAAAATATTACATGGTTAGATAGTTAAGAGGGAACGTAACATTACCATTGTATTTTTTCAACATGTCATTGAAACTCATGCAAACTTGATGGGGAGCATGCTCAAGATAATGTCATTTTTTTTTATAATTTACAAAAACATGTCTTTGGATGTTGGAAAGTCACTCCAAGCCTTTGGGTTGGAAGCCCAAGACAAATCCAAGCCAAAGGCTTGGAAATTTCCAAAGCAAGAAAAATGGTGAGTGCATTATAATGTGCTCACATAATGTCAAAGTAAAACATAATGTGAACACATTATAACACGCTCGTATTATGCTCCGCTAAATTCAACTCTCCCATGCTAATTTGGGTGGTGAATTTGGTTATGATTTTAGCACATGGCATTAGAAACTATACTCAATTTCTAGTTTTGCACTTTAGCTATTTATTAGATGTGTGTATTGGTGGTTTGAGGAAGAGGCATGGCTAGAAGGCAGTGTTATTTTACAAATCTATTATACCAATTTGAAAACCACTTTGAGCATGATGGCAATGATTATAGTCTTGTTGAACAAGAAGAATGTACTAATGATCTCTTAGATGACATTATCTCAATCAAGCTTATCATAATTCCTAGTCACCCAAGCACAAATCATCAAGTTCTTATAGACCAAGGGAATCCTAGAGCATAAGATATTCCACTAACCCAAGCTCAAAATCCACTAGTAATCCTCATGAAAAGGAAGACAATCTACTAGAATATATCCTAATGAAAGACAAAGAAGCCTTTATTAGGTGCCTAATAAGCAATGGATCCAAGCTTCCCTCAAACTATCCCCTTAAACATCTAGGTAAGAAAATCATCCCAAATAAAGAAATATGCATCCCTACTAAAACCTACAACATTAAACCCTATACCCATTGATATCAATCTTGATTCTAGTTCATCCATCCCCATGAGTCTTACTCTCTTGACCAATAAACCCCTAAATCAAAATGACTATGTGTCAACCCCCATCAAGAGGAATTTGTTCTAGCACAAGAGAAACTTTCATGCTTAAACTAATTCCAAAATCAAAATGTTCTTGAAAAATTGCATGTCTTGAATGAACAAATGATAACCCTTTTCCTTGCACAAATCTCCCATCAAACAAACTTTCAAAGCTAAAGTATGATCAAGTCGACCAATCCAATCAAAACCAACCAAACTAATCAATCCAATGAACTCAAAATGGCTATGAAGGATGTTATCTAAGAAATACTAGCAATGAATCATAAAAGTAAATCTCAAGAGTTGTGGCATACCCCTCACAAGCGTGGACATGTTGAGATCATCCAAAACTCCCTAGCATGACCATTCATACAAATCAATCCACATAAGATATTAAACAAAGTCCATCCACCCCTTTCACGATATCAATAAATATAAGATCCATATACCTTAAAAAATCCAAAAAAATCCCAATTATCAATGCTTTAAGTTGAAGAGTTACATGAAATGGCTCATTAATCAAGATAATATCAAGATCATAAAAACCTCGCTCGTATCATAAAATAAACATCAAAGATGATCCCTATCTAACACATGATCAAACTTTCCCACAACCAACTCAAAATCATAATTCTCACATTGATCCCATTAATCAAATCTAAGAAAAATATCCTCTTAATCCCCATCGACTCCATCCAAGAGCCAAAATTCTACCCATTGGGCCCAACCACTCTTGTGTAGTCTAGCTTCCTAGAAAATGAACAATTTGAAAATCATGTTATATCCAAATATTATGGATGCACATCCTGCTTCCAAGGTAATAAATATCCCATTACAAATTGAGTATGTCAAATCATAAAACATCAAGGTAAAAGATCAAGCCTTCACAAGCAAGGAATCTTTGAACCCATCCCTATGTATGCAAATCAAAAATTATAAGGCGTTGGATATAAATATCATGATAAGTAGAATAAGGATGATATACCCATGAGAGCTAGGGTGACTTCTTCAAATACCAATTACTTCCCTCTCTTCATTTTGTGATGGAGCTCACTACCACCAATTCTTTCATCAACCTTGTCACTAATCCTTTCATTGATCCCATCACCAACACCTTACAAGCTCCACAATATATGTATGCATGCATGCATGTCTGTATGTATGTATGTATGAGTATATGTCTGTATATGTATATATGTATGTATATATATGCTAATATATTCTTCTAAGAGAGAGGAGACACATTTAGGATTATGTTGCTAGATTTATTACATAATTTTTCCCCTTAAAGATTATGGCTATAATGTTGTAGTATGGAAAAATATGTTTGATTTTGTTACTACTAGTTAAATCACACAATGGGGAGCATGCAAGAGAGGCATGGGTTATGGGTGGATTGAATCCATGAAGCCAAACATTTAATAATTTTTTGTATTCCTATTTCAGGTTTATGGTTGAAGGTATAATGCATCTATTTAGGGTATAGGGTTTATGGTATAAGATTGAGGGTATAGGTTTGAGGGTGCAAGGCTTAGGGTTGAAGGTATAGGGTTGAAGGTTGAGGGTTGAGGGTTGAGGGTGTAGGGTTTAGGGTTTAAAGTATAGGATTGAGGGTTGATGGTATAGGGTTGAGGGATACCATTTAGGGTTAAGGTTATATGGTTAAGTGTATATGGTATAGGGCTTATGGTTGAGGATATTGAGTATAGGATCAAGGGTACTGGGTTTTCAGTTAAGGGTAGAAGTTGTCTATTTAGGGTTGGGGTTTAGGGTATAGGATTTAGGGTATAAGGTTGAGGGCATAGGGTTTAGGGTATATGGTTGAGGGTACAAGGTTTAGTCTTTAGGGTTAATAGTGTTAGGTATAATGTTTAAAGTCTAGGGTTTATGGTTGAGGGTATAAGGTACATGCTTGAGGTTTGAAGGTGTAGGGATTACTTGATATAGGTTTGAGGGATAGTGTTCAGGGTTGAGGATATATATTTAAGTGTATATGGTATAGGGCTTAGGGTTTAGAATATATTGAGTATAGGGTTAAGGGTGTTGGGTTAATGATTGAGAGTATAAGGTATCTATTTAGGGTTGAGGGTATAGGGTATAGGGTTTAGGGTATAAAGTTGAGGGTATAGGGTTTAGCCTTTAGGGTTGAGGGTATATGGTTTAGGCTTTAGGGTTAATGTGTGGAGTTTAGAGTTGAGGGTTTTGCATATAGGATTTAGTGCCTACAATTGAGGGATAATATTCAGGGTTGAGGGTGCTAGGGTTCAATTTATAGTGTATAGGGTTTAGGGTTGAGGATATTGGGTTTAGAGTTTGTGGTTAAGGGTATAAGTTATCTATTTAGGTTTGAGGATATAAGGTATAGGGTTTAGGGTTGAGGGTATAAGGTTGAGGGTTGAGGGTTTTGGATTTAGGGTTGAGGGTATAGGGTTTAGGCTATAGGGTTGATGGTATTGGGTACAAGGTATAGGGTTTAGGGTGAAGGGCATTGGATATAGGGTATAGGATTGACAATGTTAGGTATAGGGTATAGAGTTTATGGTCAACCATTCCAACATTTTCTACGAAAGGGAATACCATTCATATGAACTGATTGATATGAAGATTCATTTCAATAAATAAAGGACTACTTATTAACACCACCTGTTCTCATGCCCCCATTGATGGTAAATACCTCATACTATATATATCAACAACCTCATCAGCATTGGGGGAACTCTTAGCACGAAACAATCATGATGGAAGAGAAAGATCATTCTAGTATGTCTCAGTCGCACACTTGTTGGATACGAGCTCAATTATAGTCCTATTGAATGTGCATGCCTTGCGGTGGTTTTTTCTACTCAAAAGCTCAAACACTACATTTTGAATCACCAAACAAAGCATGTAGCAAAGATTGATCCCCTGAAGTATCTCCCTAGCAAAGCAGCCTTAATGGGTCAATTAGCCAAATGGGTCATGATATTAAGTGAGTATGAAATTCAGTATGTTGAGCAAAAGGAAATAAAAGGACAAGTCATAGCCAATCAACTTGCAGATGCACCCACGACAACAAACCATCCCTTGATATTTGACTTCCTTGACGAATCCATATTTGCAATAGATACTTCAATCACATGGAAACTTTATTTTGATGGATCCCACATGAGTCATGGTTTAGGAGTAGGGGTACTATTTGTTACACCTCAAGTAAACACAATACCAAAGTCATTCAAAATAACCTTTTCTAGCACCAATAATATAGCAGAGTATGAGGCACTACTCACAGGAATCCATATGGACATTAAATGGAAAATCAAGAGCCTATGGTGACTCACAGTTGGGTATTCATCAGGTCATCAATGATTATGACACAAAGGATGAGAAGCTTACTCCCTACAAATGAATGGTTGATAGCTTTAAGCAATACTTTGATGATATCATCTTTTGGCAGGTCCCAAGAATTCAAAATAAGGAAGCTAATGCAATGGCTACAATAGGATCTCTCTTGGACATCCCAAACAATGCACCGCAGTATGAGTTCTTGGTAGAATAGTTGTTGATCCCTTCCTTTGATATCCCCAAATCTGAGATGGTGTGAAAAATTGTTGGTCCCAATTCCCCTCGGTACAAAGATGTCTACGATTACGTACATGACCAAGTTATCCCTCCTAAATTGTCTACCGATCAGTGAAAAACTTTTATCCGTAAAACCTCTAGATATGTCATCATCAATGACACCCACTACCACCGAACCTTGGACAACACCTTCCTTATATGTCTTGATTCTGATTAAGCACAAACGACCTTACACGAGGTACATGAGGGTATATGTGGAGCTCACTCGAGTGGTCCTACTGTAGCCAAGAATATCATGCATGTGGGATGCTATTGGCCCACTATGGAATGTGATGCATACCACTTTGTTAAGAAATGTCGACAGTGTCAAATACATGGAGATCTTATACACACACTGGCCCAAGAACTCCAACCAATCACATCACCATGTCCTTTCTCTCAGTGGAGACTCGACCTCAAAGGTAAGATTCATCTCACCTCATCTAATGGTCATAAATTCATTATCAAGACAGTAGCAACACCATGCTCCATTTTCATACGAATATTAGGAGTGTCTACTTGCATCATCTAAAAGTGAAACAACATTATTCAATTACTAAAACTGCTTGAGTGAAAGTTCTTTGTATTTACCTGATATTGAATTTTTACATAAATATTTAAAAGGTTTAAACCATCGAACAATGATAAAGCATCAATTTAACCATTAACATACCTTCACATGCAATATAGATTCCATCCCAAGACATGTGCAACCATGATGGTGCTCATAAAAATATTTAATATTAATATACATACATACATACATATATATATATAAACATACACATATATATATAAACATACACATATATATATATACATACATATATATATATATATATACATACATATATATATACATATATGTATATTATTATATGCATAATACATGTATTATTACATGTGTATATTGTATATATGCATATATATATATATATATATATATACATATATATTTATGTGTGTGCATATATATGTATGTATATGCATGTATTGCATGTATGTATGCATATACATATATATATATGCATGTATATGTATGTATGCATGTATGTATATATGTATATGCATATATATACATTACATATATATATACATATACATACATATATACACATATATATATACATGCATATATACATATATATATATAACATAACATATGTGTATATGTATATATATGTATATATATATATTCATATATATGTATATATATATACTCATATATATATATATATTTATTTGTGTGTGTGTATATATATATGTATATGTATATGTATATGTATGTATGTATGTATGTATTGTATATATATGTATGTATGTATGTATGTATATCTACATATAGATAGATGTATACATATATCTATATGTAGATATACATACATACATACATACATACATTATATATATATATGTATGTATGTATGTATGTATGTATGTATGTATGTATGTATGTATGTATGTATATGTGTGTGTGTATGTATATATATACATATTCAAGAATTACCATGTCAAGTATATCAAGTGGCCTAAAATTGAAGGAATCCTCATGGTATTCAAGACTAATACCTCCAATCATCAAATTTTCATAATGTGGAATCAAATATTCTTGTTAAAATGACTAGAGTATTGTGATCATATCAATGTAAGCCAGGAAGTCAAACGAAGCAATAAAGTAAATCTAGAAATAAGATTCCTCAAACTAATATCATCCCAAAAACTATCAAGTGAATGATAAAACACCAAATTGACCCCAAATAAAACATATCATAGCATAGGAAGGCATGTAGAACATGTAAGTCAACTAGGACCCTTGAAGATCAAATCAACTCACCAACTAGGATCTATGTCGTCTAGAGAAGATGAAAAATTTAAAGAGGGTAGAAACTCACTCAAAATCTCAAGCTAAAAAGTGGGTCTCTATTTTGATGATAATATAATGAAAAAATCCTCACCAAAATAAGATAAAAATCAAGAATAAAATAATAAAATAAGTGGCTTAAGAGCTTTGTATGTATAACTACATTTACGTAGAGGATACAAATCCACATTTAGACACCTATATTTCCTTTCGATATTTTTGTATAAGTTAAAAATTCAATGCAACCAACTATTTAGAGAATAAAATGTTGTAGATCCAAAAATGTGAACTTCTTAGGAAAATTTTGTAGTTTGATAAAAAAAATTGAAGTCGTGAAAAGAGGTATGTAATGATGAAAGACTAATAGATGTGAATCCTAAAAACCTCTTAAGACCTAAGCACCATCCCAAAAAGGGTTTTTAAGCACCTCTTATGACCTAGTTGAAATTGATTAGGATCAAACCAAGCTCATTAGACTAAAGAAGCTATGGTTCTAATTTGGAAAAGTTCTAACCTAATTAATCACAAGTGAAATAAACAATTAAGTGGACAAACAAGATGAAGACCTTGGAAATAAAAGTGATTTTTTTGATATGGGTGGATTGGAAATGAACAAAGAGAAGCTATAAGAGTTGGTTATTCACTTAACCACTCAAATAAAAATCTTCTCTTTGATTCAAAAATATAAAATTCTCTATTAACAACACCAACCATGAGAAGGTGGAAAATTAATTGACAACACTAGCCTATATTTTTAGAGGTCAATAACATGATAAAATGAAAATAATAGATTATGAAGTACATAGCAACCTGAAATCAAATTAATTAAAAAGTAAAAAGCATTCTTACAAACTATGTACAACCTTTGAGTCATTAAACATTATTCAATTACCAAATACAACTTGTTTATTTTAAAATTAAAAATTATCTGTATTACTTGAGTGAAAGTTCCATGAGCACATCCACTTCCAAGTGTTGACATTGAAGGCCCATCATTAACATATTCAACATTAAAATTGATTTATAAGAATGACATTCATCTAAGGTGTAACTATTCACATGTAATATTTATAATTATTTACTAGTTACATACCTCTATACTCAACATCGTTGTGTAATAGAGAGGTGGAGGATTGTTGGAAGTAAGGTGAACACTATGAACCTATAATTCCATTATATCATTCAACTAATTTAGTTAATTTTGCATTTCAAATTGAAATTTAATAAATTTAATTAAATGAACTTGTTGACATTTACCTAACTATTAAAGTTGAATGTATCACTCAGGAGCTTGGTTCTATCATCACCATCTGATCCATTGTAGATGTAACATGCACACATGCATCCTAACTACCCTCTGGATTATAAACACAAAGTGGCCCACAATACCAACATCAATGAGGTCAAATTGAACACCTGGAAGACTCAACCACCTCACCCTGTACTGGAGGCCTAGTATAATGTATAAGGCTCTAAGTGAGTGAGCTAATCGACTGTAAGGTATCCACCTCCACACCCTCCTTTATAATGGAATGGATAGTCACATGCTCATAGTTTAGTCTAGCAAGTGGTCGCATTGGCTAGTGTGATTCAAGATGTGTCCCCACTCTGTCCTATGCAAAGCCCCCACCTCTACCCTAGAACTCCCATATGTGAAAATAATTTGGTATTTCATTGAGGACAAACTCACAATAGATTTATCTCAAAATTATTATAGTACCTCATTCTTGTTGCATGGAGGATGGTCAAAAACTATCCACCACCTATACCGAAAAATATTCTTTATCCCTTGGTGGTGGCACCAATGGATAGGGAGCCTCTTACATGCACTGTGTAAGGGTTGATTCGTTCATGGGTTGGTGAAGAGTGAATACAAGTCAAATTTCAATTTATTTATCTTTAACTTGTTTATATCAGTTTATTTATCTTTAACTTGTTTATATGATATTTTGTTTGAATAAAAAAAATTATGTTCTTACCTTTTATTATACCAACTATTCATTTGTGTGCTAACTGATTCTACGTGAGATATTATGGATTACAATGATTGAGCAAGGGTGGTCCCATGGGAGTTTATTCCTGCAACATCTCTCAACCTTGCAATTAACTCAATTTTTTTTTTTTCAATTTTCCCTAATATGTTTTCTTGTGTTCTTGGAGGATGATGAGGAATTATAGGAGGTGTTTGTTGAGGCTTTTCTTCAAGAGGGGTTTCATGATGAAGTGAATTGGAATTTTCAAGATTTGGGGGTGAATTGTCAATTCTTGAAAAAAAAAAATTAAAAATAAATTGAATATACTTGTTTCATACAAATTTGACACTAAAAAACTTACTTGCTTGACATTGTCAACAAAATGGGTGAAAAACTAGCTCTCTAGGAATGTGAGCATATTTTGCAGGGTTTGTTGGCCACAAACTAGCTTTGGAACACACATAAATGCAGAGTGAGGAATGTTTGTAGGTTTTTATTGCTTAATGAGAAATAATGAAAGTGCATTATAATGCAATCATTTTACTGCGAATTCCCCATTTCAAAATGGAGTTATAGAGCACAATAAATGCCCACTCCAAGATTGAGTGTGGGATTTTCCTTTTTGGAAAATTAACACCTTACAAAACATTTTAAAAATAATTTTAAAATGCATCAAATTTACAATTGATTTTCCCACAACTGTCACCAAATTCCATTATGTTGGAGTTGAAAATTTCATTAATTTGTGCCTACAACCAAAAAGCAAAATAAAACTCAAGCAATATAAAGTTTAAAATATTTTTGGTTGTGTGGGATTATTCGTGCACCTGGATGCTCCTACATCACATAACCTCATATATGTATGTATGTATGTATGTATGTATGTATGTATGTATGTATGTATATGTATGTATGTATTTAAGCATTACCATGTCTAGTATATCAAGTGGCCTAAAATTGAAGGACTCCTCATGGTTTTCAAGACTAATACCTCCAATCATCAAATTTTCATAATGTGGAATCAAATATTCTTATTAAAATGGCTAGAGTATTGTGATCATATCCATGTAATCCAAGAAGTCAAATGAAGCAATGAAGTAAATCTAGATATAAGACTACTCAAACCGATATCATACCAAAAACTATCAAGTGAATGATAAAACATCAAATTGAACCCAAATAAAATATATCATAGCATAGGAAGGCATGTAGAACATGTAAGTCAACTAGGACCCCTGAAGATCAAATCAACTCACCAACCAAGATCTAGGTCACCTAGAGAAGATGAAAAATTTAAAGAGGGTAGAAACTCACTCAAAATATCAAGCCAAAAAAGGGGTCTCTATTTTTATGATAATATAAGGAAAAAATCCTCACCAAATTAAGATAAAAAAATTAAGAATAAAATAATAAAACAAGTGGCTTAAGAGCCTTGTATGTATAATGAAAATTTCTTACAAGATACAAATCCACATTTAGGAACCTATATTTCCTTTCGATATTTGTGTATAAGTTTAAAATTCAATGCAACCAACTATTTAGAGGATAAAATGTTGTAGATCCAGAAATGTGAACTTCTTAGGAAAATTTTATAGTTGATAAAGACTTTGAAGTCATGAAAAGAGGTATGTAATGATGAAAGATTAAGAGACACAAGACTTAAAAACCTCTTAATACCTAAGCACTATCCCAAAATGGGTTTCTAAGCACCTATTAGGACCTAGCTGAGCTTGATTATGATCAAACCAAACTCATTAGACTAAGTAAGCTATGGTTATAATTTGGAAAAAATTTAACCTAATTATAAGTGAAATGAAAAATTAAGGGGGAAACCAAGATGAAGGCCTTGGAAATAAAAGAGAATTTTTTATCATGGGTGGATTGGAAATGAACTAAGAAAAGCTATAAGAGTTGTTTATTTACTTAAACACTTAAATAAAAATCTTCTCTTTGATTCAAAAATATAAAATTCTCTATTAACAACACTAACCACGAGGACGTAGAAAATTAATTGACACCATCAACCTATATTTTTAGAGGTCAATCACATGATCAAATGAAAATCATAGATTATGAAGTACATAGCAACCTAAAATAAAATTAATTAAAAAGTACAAAACATTCTTACAAACTATGTACAACCTTTGAGTCATTAAACATTATTCAATTACCAAATACAACTTTTTATTTCAAAATTAAAAATTCTTTGTATTACCTGAGTGAAAGTTCTATGAGCACCTCCACTTCTAGGTGTTGATGTTGAAGGCCCATCATTAACCTATTCAACATCAAAAGTGATTTATAAGAATACCATTCATCTAAGATTCAACTACTCATATGTAATAGTTATAATTATTTACTAGTAACATACCATTTTACTTGACATCATCATGTAATAGGGAGGTGGAGGATTGTTGGAAGTAGGGTGAACACTATGACCCTAGAATTTCATTATAATCATTCAACTAATTTAGTTAATATTGTATTTTAAATTGAAATTTAATTAATATAATTAAATGAACTTGTTGACATTTACTTGACTATCAAAGCCAAATTCATCACTCGGGAGAGGTTATGCCATCACCATATGATTTATTACAGATGTAACTTGGGCACATGCATCCTAACTATCCTTGGGATCATAAATAAAGACTGACATAAATGAGATGGAACTGGAAACTTGGTAGAATCACCCACCTCACCATGTACTAGAGCCCTAGTAGGATGTATAAGGCTCTGAGTGAGTGAGCTAATCAACTACAAGGTATCCACCTCAATAGCCTCCTTTACAATGGAAGGGATAGTCACATGCTCATAGTCTAGTCTAGTGAGTGGTCTAGTTGGTTGGTGTGGGTAAAGATGTTCCCCCCTCTATCTTCTGTAGAGCCCTCACCTCTACCTTGGAAATCTCGCATGTGAAAATGATTTGGTATTTTATTGAGGACAAACTCACAATAGAGTTTCCTTAAAATGTATTTAGTACCCCATTGTTGTTGCATGGAGGATGGTCAAAATCTATCCACCACCTATACCAAAAATTGTTCTTTATACCTTGGTAGGGAACCAATGGATACAAAACCTCTTGCATGCACCGTGTAAAGGTTGATTCGTTCATGGGTTGGTGAAGAGTGCACACAATTCATATTTTAATTTTTTTATATATATAACTTGCTTATATGATAATTTGTTTGCATAAAATTGTTTTTGTTCTTACCTTTTTCCAGAAAAAACTATTTATTTTCTTGTTAACTGATTCTGCATGTGATATTATGGATTGCAATGATTAAGCAAGGGTGATCCTATGGGATTTTTTTCCTACAGGATCTCTCAACCTTGCAATTAACTCCTCAATTTCTTTCTATTATTTTCAATTTTTCCTAATATGTTTTCTTTTGTTCTTAGAGTATGATGAAGAATTCTAGGAGGTACTTGTTGAGGTTGTTCTTCAAGAGGGGTTTCATGATGAGGTGAATTGGGATTTTCAAGATTTGGGGGTGAATTGTCAATTCCTAAAAATTAAACAAATTTCAATTAAAAATAAATTCAATATACATATTTCATATAAATTTGGCACTAAAAAAAAACTTACTCATTTGACCTCCTCAACATCTTGGCAGCATTTTGGTGAAGATTTGGTAAAAATTTAGCTCTCTAAGAGCATGAGCGCATTTTGTAGGGTTTTTGGCCACAAACTAGCTTTGCAATGCACATAAATGTAGAGTGAGGTGTTGGTTGTTTTCAACGAACCAATAGAATTGTACTAGATACCTATGGGTTTTCCAGACTCAATTCTCAAATACCTACAAGATGATTGACCAATGAACAAGATACAACACTGATTGCTTTATCTCCTGCACTTCAGGCTCTGCAAAACTTGTGAGGGTGGTCCCACAACACGTATTACACAACTCTTTCAGAAAATTTACGTACACATTGCATATTCAAGCAGATACATTCTCACCAATGACTAATAAGATGAAACTATCCAAGAAGTTGGCATTTCCTTGAATGAATTATACATGTTAAGTCGAGAATACCAAATAATATAAACAACAACGAAGTAAAGTTGGGTTAACAATTATTTAAAAGATTGTTCTTAAGTCAAATAACTGGAACCATGAGAAAGACTTCAGGATATTAGGATTAGTGTCATTATCTATGGGCTAGGAGTCTAAGAAAATTGAAATATAAGGTATATTTAATTCTAAACATCCAAGATCCAAGCGATATTACTCTACAATTCACCAATCTATGACCAAACTCTAAAGATTACTTATCAGATCCACTCACTCTACATAAGAATTTGTAATTTGATTCAAGCATTTAACCTATTCCATAAACAAGAGCTAAAACCAAAGCACATATCAAAGTATAAGAAGATGACAATTAATGAAATGATTTTTGATCAATATTTTCGTTAATAATTTGAATACAAAGCTAAATGGAGAGACTACAGACTTGAAAAATATCCATTATCATTCTAAAATTTTCAGGAACCATACATTCAAAAAATTTACTATCTAGGCTCAAAACATTCGATAAAGACTTAATATATTCACTTTGTGTTTTCAATTTTCACCTTCTAATTCAAGAATTCAACAAAAGGCCCCCACAAATGGCCCTGAATTCCCCTTTTGTAGAACAAGGCAGAAAACACAATCTTCAGGCTAGATGTACACATGCCACATTCTAATTGGACTGCTACAAGACATATTCCCTAATTCAATTACATTTGCACTCCTCAAAAATGGAGGGAATGCATGTGAGACAAAGATTATTTACATCTGTTATAAGGAACAAATTTTCCTTCCTAAAAGCACATCTCAAAAAGAATAATCTTCTTCATCGTAGCACGTCCATTTCATCGAGAAAAATGACAAAATGATGTAGACCAAAAGTGAATTTGCATCTCAGTCACCATTCCACATCATCAATAGCTGATACCTTCCTGTGAAACATATATCTTATACATTGTAACTCCTAAAGCCAGACCTGTACAATACTTGACCAATTATATGTTTCACATCCATGCTTACAAACCAAATCAGCCAAGCAATAATCTTCCCCATTCTTCATATTCCTCATCAAATGGCCACTTGAAAACAATAACTTTATCTAATTTCTTCTTGTATGGGGAGTACTTGGTTATTATAGAATTGGATTCCTTGTCAAATTCCTCCATAATGCTAACAATAAATGTCAACTTCCCCAAAGTTTCATTAAAGACATTAATATCAATCTCCTTACAGATTTCACCCACCTAGGAGTCTATAACCTTATATAGCTCCTTTTTCCATACTTGCAATTATTTCATTTGATAATTAGTGAGTAGAATATCTGGTAATGGTGACAAATCTGCAAAATCATAATGAGTTGTTAGCTCTCTTATCTTTTACTCTAGTGGAGATATGTATCCTTGAAACTTTTTCTCACTCAACTGACACACAAATGTATATGTTGGAAGCAAATGGGGATATTTATCTTGATGCTGGCCAGCTCCAACTACTATTAACTTTAATCTCTCAGCTATTGGGATCCACTTGTTCAAGATTGGCATGGCTAACTCTTATCCCTTTGGGACAATCCCATTGCCCACATCATCAAGGCATAATTGTCATGCACACTATTCAATCTAGCCTGGATCTTCTCATTCAGATGCCTCAAAATAGTATGAACAATTTTTGATACATTTTCATACATTGTGCCTTGATCCTTTTCCAGTAACCCCTTATATGTTTCAACTTTCAAGAGAAGTTTCTCCCTTGTTTGTTCATTAAATGAGATAGGACCTGGTTGGCTTGATTCCTCAACTAAGAGTGATCCATGTCCCAAACTATATGGAACCATTGCTAAGGCCTGGCCTGGAGGTGAATGCTAGGAAGATGCAACTAGAGACATTGGAGGTGGGTGACTTGAGCTAGGTTGGCCCTATTCTCTTTGCACTTCTCCCCTTTGTTTATAGAATGCTAACTCAGTTTCTATTACAACCACCTTTTGTTGAATATCATCATATTCACTAAGAAGCTCTTGGTATTTATTCCTAAAATCATCCCTCTCTAGGGTGAGACTTTCCATAGTTGCTTTAGTAAACCTAGCAACATTTACAGCCATGTTAGTTGCCTCCAAAGCTAGGGTATCAACAACCCTCTCCACAAGCAATTGTCCACTGAAATCTGATGGCTCTACAAGGACTAGTTTCCTAGATCCAATAGATAGTGACCATATTGACAATGCATCCCAATCCTCACTAAATTTTGAACCTCGAAGTTCCATTTCCAGCTCTTCTTTTGTTTGCAACAAAGGCCTTTCAACCCTCCTTATGGCATCTAGAACAATAGCGTCAAAAATGTTCCATTATGGTAGCAACAACACACCACTCTTCTTTACAAGCTATTTTCTAGCATGGGCATTAATCTTTGAATGCAAATGTTTCAATAAAGGAATCATCTTCCATAAATTATTTACAAGCTTCTACTCTCAAGTCATCAGCAGTATTTAGACCACTAATGTCAAGCTTTCCCAATTTGAGACTGCTCTTCCCTGAACTTGAGTCAACTGCCCCTTCAGGAGGAGGCATTCCTAGCTACATATCCTCAAGAGTGATATAGATGTCATCCTCATCTGTATCAGAATATTCAAGCACTCCTCTTACCTCAGTCCTTTACTTCTTTAGAGGTGGTTGCTCAGAAGGGACATGACTTTTAGGGGGTGAATCAAGATCAATTATAGGCAAAGGATCTTGTGTGAGTGGTGCTAGAAATGCATTCTCAGGAGAATCTACCTTTGGCCCTTGAGAAGTAATAGGGGTTGAATAGATTTTTTCTTCATTTGTCGCTCTCTTCCTCCTGGAATAAATTCTTAGTTGCTTGGGTGGCTGGTATGCAAGCCTTTCTTCCAATGTTACTTTAGCATCCTCTTCAACCACCCTTTCCTTTCCTTTATTAGTGACCTCCCACTGTTCCCTCAACATACCAACTACACTTTCAAAATTGCCCATAACATGCATGAATTTGTTGAATTCATTGTGTATGTTTGGAAGAGGATTATATTGGGGATCCTTCTTCCATTTTGCTTCTACCATCTTCCTATAAGTAAGATATTTTTCTTTCCTTCATATTGTTCTTCAATGTTAAAAATGTCCCTATGACATCTTCAGGATAATAAAAATAATGCACAAAAGTACCCATCTTCTTATATGCTTTTAACTTACTAATGAAGCCCTCAAGATCATGATTCCTCGGGTGCATAGTCACCAACTTATAAGGTTCTAGCAGATGCACTATTTTCTTCCATGCCCCTTTTATCAAAATATAATCAACAAACTCTATCCACTCTGGAAAAAATGTTCTATTCCTTGTTGTATCAAGTAGATACATTGTCTGTGAAGCTCCTAGTTGCCAAATGATTTTGATGAATCCTATCCTTAAAGGAACATCCCTTGGCAAGACATATGGGTCCAAGCCATTTACATATACTCTAAAAATTGTCTTGTTAGGATATAAAATCAAGTCTCCCCAATTATGACTCAAGTTTAAGTCTGGTCTCATCTCCATGGGTCTCAAGAACTCATGAATTTCTTTGGGAATTCTTGCTGGTTAAGATATCAGGGACATCCTTATTCTAGATGCAAAATCATTTTGAAACATTAAAAAATTGTACTTCTTGTCATCTTTGTCCAAAATTTGGGTCCAACACTAAACAAGCAGGTCAACACCTTCCTCCTTCCTTCTCAAAGTGATATCCTTTTCAAAGAACTTCTATCCTCTATGCAAAAACATGTGCATTAATAGTGAATACCACCAGAACTTTACCAATTTTTTTCCTTCCTTCAGCTCAACTGGGCCTTTGTGGATATGTTTTGCCAGATAGGTACCAGAATCATAGACAATGTTGTATGGTGGGTGTTGCAAATGTGTGGCCAGATAATAGTATTCTCTCTGTAAAGTATCAAGTGGGGTAGAACCCTTGATTTGATATAGAGAATACATAGTCTTTCTAAAATAACTAGCAAAATAGCTCATTGGGAAAGGCTCAAACACCTTGTGATCAATCTTAATCTACCTTTTGTGTTTCCCAGTGTCGGTAAATGCAGTATGCAGAGGCAACATCTTTGTTCTAATGAATACCTTGGTATTTTTGTATTCTCTTCTAATATCATCCATGTCCAAAGGGACCATATCCTAACTCCACTCATGCAAGTCAAAAATTTCTTCAATTTCCTTCCCAGTTATCCTTACCATATCTACCCCATCAAATGTCCTGACCACCCTAGAAACCGGGTCAGACCTTGAGGTGACATCCTTCAAAAGATCAACATCCATGTATACATTGGGAACAATTACCTTTCCCATATCCAACCTCTAAGGATTATTGAGAGGAGCTCTGAGCTTCTTGTTCCTGAACCAATGTTGAAACAACTGCCATCCAGTATAGGGTGCTTTGATGTCCTTTATTAAGCAAGCTTTATCTATCACTCCCTCTTTCACAATAGGGTCATGAAATAAGACCTTTCTTTCTATTTTATTACTCATAGATGGGAGAAGCAAGTCAATTACATCTTGGGAGAATGACTTGGATTGGGTTGAAGAGGTGGAAATCTATACTTTGGGAGCCATGGGTTTATGTACTAGGGTTTTAACAGGAGGAATTTCAACTATCGACCTCCTAATTACAACCTATGACTTAGAATGAATGCTAGTGCTAGATGATTTTACAAGGTTATGGCCTTTTAAAAATAAAATTATCCCTAATTCGATGTAATAAAAGCAAAGCAATAAACACACTTGTCTAAAAGCAAATTGAAAGCAAGCCCTAATTCAAAAAACCTGAAAAGCATAAAACTGCATTTTTCGTACTTACAACTTTCAATTGCAATGAACCCTAATACTATTCAGAATGACTTCTGTGAATTACTTCTTTTAATTCTTCGTATCACTCAAACATGTATTCAAATCCAAATTTAGCAAGAACTAACTGTATGCACAAAATTTTAAGGAAATTGAGTAAGTTTATAGGTCACCTATGTCATTACTTCCCACTCGTGCAAAGTGAAACAATTGCAATGGGCGTACTTCATAGCTTTGAATGTATATCATTGATCTTCAGATGAGATGGCCTTCCTGAATGACTCAAATTGAGTGAATGTCATTTGAATTTACATCATTTCTCTAACTTGTACAAGTAGCCAATAGAAACATTCCAACTAGACCTCCTCCACATACTTGCAGGCTCCACCCATTAGTAGCCATAGAGTGTATGTGGCAACTTCTCATGGGTCTCGCTATTTTTAACAATCTTGTATCATACTTCCACGAGCTGGAAGGGAATGGTATTGATCATCTTTCATCATTCAACCATTATCATCGATCTTAAAAGCTCAAGCATTGGATTGGAACACAATAGTTGGGCCCACATACCTGATCAAGCACGTGTCAGCATTTCACTGAACTCACAACAATTAAGCTGCCATCACTTGGGATGCACAAGCTAGTGGGGAGCCACTCAGATCAAATCCCACAATCCCGTGATCTTCAAACCTACACATGCAATGAAGTTATTCATAAAATAAGGCCTCGACTAGGCCGACAAAGATTTTACTCTTGGGTATCAATGACTTAAACCTAAGTCACTTATGACCAAGATATAAGAACTCAACTTTAGGAAAATTAAAACACTTCACAACAAGCAATGACCAAAGAATCTCAGTGAAGGGGGCAATAATAAATGCATAACAGTGGCTCATAATACAACTTATGTCACTGGAAATCAAGAAAAATAGTCAATGCAACAATAGAATGCCAAAGGGTTAAACATGGATCAATTGGAAATCAGGTCATCTAAGTAATACCTTAAACCCATATTAGTGGGTGACATGTGACATGCTATTACCAAGCATAAAAGGTCTCAAAATATCAAGAATTTTGAGGTCTCTATCATGAGGAATGTTTGTATCTTTTTATTTCTTTAATAATCAATAATGCAAGTGCATTATAACACACTCATTTTATTGCTTGGAAGTGACCAAGCCTAATACTGAGTCACTCCAAGCCACAATGCAAGCATGTTATAATGCACTTGTGTTATGGCTTAGATGGGGCCAAAAAGTGGGGTGGGAAATTTTTGGTCCCCCATCTTTTTGCACCTACCCCTTAATGCTCTCCTTTCCCATTATATCCTTGTAAGGAAGCTAAGGTAGCAGAACAACTTCCTACACTAATCTTGAAAGGAGAATAATGTAAAAATTTACAAATCTTTAATAGTTATAGAAAATTAAACAAAAACAAACACAGATATTATGCATACCACAACACAATGATTTATGTGGGGAAAATCCTTTCGACAGAAAAACCCCACACTCCAAAACCTGCCTAATACATTATTCAGTAAATCACAAAGATTACAATATACTTGCATAGCAAGCATCTTATAGGAATATCACCACTTAGAGATCAAGAGATGACATGACTACTATCAGAATCTCATAATACATCACCGTCTCTCTACACCGCAGTTGTAATACACCACCCTCATAAAATAGGATCATATTCTAGCATCAAACAAGCCAACAAAGTATCCACCATTAGATCTAAATCCTAATAATTAACGGTCTAGATTTATAATGTATCATTTATCTAATGTATGTTGGTCATTTTGGTAGTTTCCTAAAAAAGTTAACAAAAAATTGTTTACACGCATCCCACTCCTTCCCTTTTATGCCATTGTATATTACACCTATAGGTGTAACTAGGATATATATATATATATACAAATATATATATCCTATCAACAATAACCTTTATATAATTGCAAGGTTGAGACACAATTTCCCAACAAATCTACCACTTGGCAAACACCTTGCAAGAGTAACAGGAAGGAGTAAACATTGTCTCCTAATTGCTAGGGGCCAAAAGGCCCATAATCTTTGAACACCATCTAAACTTCTTTGTGCTCACAGACTTAGTTAAAGAATCAACAACATTCATCAAAGTCTCTACCTTAACTAACTTCACCCTACCATCTTCGACTGTATCTCTAACAAAATGATACTGTACATCAATGTGCTTAGTCCTAGCATGAAATGTCGAGTTCTTGGCCAGACATATAGCACTTTGACTATCACAATAAATTGTCACTGCACCTTGTTTTATTCCAATATTTGAACACAGTCTCTTAATCCAAATGGCTTCTTTACAAGCATGAGTAGTTTCCATATACTCTGCTTCAATAGTGGACAAAGCAACCACAACATGTTGCTTACTCATCCATATGATTGCACCACTGAATAATGTAAACACATAAGCATCGATGGATCATCTACTATCAATATCACTTGCCTAGTTTGAATCCACATAACCATGAATATCAAGGGAAATATCATCTTTAGTCATATTACTATGATAACATAAGAAATAATCTAAGGCACCATGCAAATATCTGAAGACTCTTTTATCTGCATCCCAATGAACTCTACTAGGATTAGACATATATCTGGAAAGAACTCTCACTGCTTGGGAAATGTCTGGTCTAAAAAACCATAGCATACATCAAACTTCCAACTACACTTTGGTAAGGCACTCTACTCATGTCTTCCAACTCTGATGGAGATGTTGGAAAATCTGAAATAGATAACTTTGTTCCAATTGAAACAAGAACACATAATGGTCTACAATCTTGCATGTTAAATCTCTGTAAAATTGAATTGGCATACTTACTTTGGTCAAGCCATATCTTTTTGTTCACTCTATCTCTTTTAATTTCCATACCAAGAATGTGTCTAACTACACTGGAAGATCTTTCATTTCAAATTTAGCAACAAGTTGAGATTTTAGTTTTGAAATCATACGTTTCCCTTTGCCAATAAATAACATATCATCAACATATAATGCAAACAATAGAAAATGATCACCATCAGTTTTATAATAAATGCAATGATCAGATTTAGAATGCGCAAATCCCAAAATCAACACATTTGTGTCAATTTTTTGGTACCACATCCTAGGACTCTGTTTAAGCCTGTAGACATCCAAATTTGACCACTCCCACATGGTCAAATTTCCCCCCTTTATCCATCTATTTTGCATCCCCCGTCGATGTTAATTAAATGATTTATTTAATTAACATTTCCATTTTTTCTAATGTTCTTAAGGCATTTAATTTAAATAATTAAATACTTTACCTTTATTTCCCTTTCCTCTCTAAATTAAATAAATGTCTTAATTTAATTGATTTAGTCACTTCATCTTTTGAATTTAAATCAATTTTAAATTCATCATTTTCTCTCTCCTTGTCCCATCCTCCATAATTCTTCCTAATCTACATTAATTTAATTGATCATTGATTTAGATGTGCACACCTTTAATCGGGACTAATGCCACATCCTCCATAACTTGCAACTTACTTCTAATCCCTCATTAGTCCCCTTAATCACCTATTCACACAACCTTAATCATATGATTAGGTCAACCTAATCCCCATACCATTTATGGCATACCTCCAAGTCAACCATCATAAATGCTTTCTTCATTTAGCCAAGACATCCTCTTCCCAATGTGAATTAAAAATTCACATTTATTCCTCCAAGGCTCTCCTCTTCCCCATGTGGGTTATTGAGGAATTTTAAATTCCTCATGTGTTACATCTCCCACGTGGGGACAAGGACCTATTTTATGGGGAGACCTTGTAATAATCCCAAGGTACTTCCAAGTACCTTCACATCATGTGAATTAAAAATTCACATTTATTCCTCCAAGGTTTCTCTCTTTCCCATTAGGATTATTAAGGAATTTTAAATTCCTCGTGTCACATCCCTCCCACATGGGGACAAGGACTTCCTTTTTGAGAAAATATTCTCCCAATCCCAAGGTACTTTTAAGTACCTCCACATCACATTCCCCATTTACACCTCATTGCCACATAGTAAGATGTGAGGGCTTGTGAGTCCTCAACTCACCATAGTCATTCATCTTGTCCATGGTGGCTAAATCCTAGCCCTCCATTTTCTTTAGAAGCCTTTCCCCTAAAATAGAGGATTTTGACCTCATTTTCATTCATTCACACACTCTAGAATTCAAGCATTCGTACATTCAAGCATTGAAGTTCTCAAGCTCTCACACAATCCTCCATTGTTGTAATTTTCAAGCTCACTTTTCATCCATTTTGTGCACTTGTCCAAATACCCACCTTCACCAGTGCACCCCCCATTGCATCCACTTCATTTTGCATCTTTTTTTTATGTGATTTTCCATCAAAGAGCACACAAACAATTGATTCAATAGGGCCAACCAACCAATCGATTTGGGAAAGGTAATCTACTTGTTTTCATCATTCCTTTGTTCGAGTTTAACTCAACTTATCTTGAGGTGTTGTTTTTTGTTTTTCTTCCTTTGCATTTCATTTGTTTTACATTATTTTAGGTTAGAAAACAAGCTACACATTTTTGGCATGTCTGGTGGGACCCACAAACGGATCTGTTTCTTTCACATTCTCTATTGTTTGAAGTTTTGTAGGTTCAGGTTTACAAACAAGAAAATTTGCTACCTAAACAAGTAAACTTACTTATATAGGGGCGAACCTGCAACAACAAAGGCGAATCTACATCTTGCAGATTCGCCCATCTGAAAAGTTTGGGAAATTTTTCTCTTTTTTTCTTAAAATAGGGGAACCTACTCCTCATTTGGGTGAACTTACTCTCTACAAACAAGAAAATTCTGTTGAAAAGGGTGAATCTGCCTTGAACAGGGGCGAATCTACACTCCAAAATGAGTGAACTTGCCTCTTACAGAGGCGAATCTGAGGTGAAACAATGAATTAATATTTATATTTTCGACTCTGTTTTGGTTTTGTTTTCAAGTACTAACCCCCTAACTTGTTCATTTGTGAGTGTGTCTAATTTTCACTAACATTTTGTGTAGTTGTTTCTCATTTGTCCAAGGCTAGAGGTTCAAAACTACTAACTTTTTCTTGTAGAACGATCGGTCCTAGTTCTCTTAGTTTAGTTTTCTTGTTATTTTTCCTACGAGTTAGGCACACGTAGAACTAATTAGAGGGTCAAATTATTTTTTTTCTATGCTTGTCAGTGGGTTGTTGATGTATCTAATCCCCTTGCATTGTTTGGACATCCTGGGTGATGAGAAATCATAGTTCACTCTAGTCCACTTGTGTCTACCTAGGAGGTACTAGTACGTATAAGCTCTCCTTTTGTGTTATGTGTGAGCTTGGGGACTAGTCAAAAATGTCTAGTATATTCTTCCTTTAGCAAGACCTACCCGAGATTTCATCACCTGGGGAACGATTCCAACCACATGTTACCAATAGGGTATATAAAGGGGGGAGAGCAAAAGTTGTACCTCAATCCAGTCACATCATGTCTAGTGAAGCATTGAAGCTAGGGTGATACCTAGATAAGACTTGAAGAGTTGGTCCAAGTTTCCAATACCTCGTTGGGGCTACCGACTCACACTTGTGATGGGTTGATGTTCACGATTGTGCCCAACATACCATGCATATATCGAGGACTCATGAGATAGCCTTATTCAACCTAGATAGAGGACCATGTTTGCCAAACCTTATCACTAATTCTAGGATTGTGCTACTTGGCGTGTTTTATTTGTGTGATACCAGTGCATTTCTTTTCAGTTGAGTCAACATTTCCTTTTGTCTATTGTTTGCTATTATTTTGTCCTTTTCCACAGTTAGTTGTTCCTCACCCAATTGAGTCCAAGTCTATCATTTTGGGAGAATTTTCCTTTGTCAAAGGTGAACTTGCTTCTATTCAAGGCAAACCTATTGTCCATAGGGATGATTTTGTTTTGGTCTAAGTCATTCATCAGTTGTTTCCCCACAAATTCACCTGTTCTCTACCAAATAGGCTAACCTGCTCCTTGTTTGGGAGAATTTGCTACTATCCTAGGTGAACTTACCTCCTAAAGGGGCGATTTTTCTCATTGTCTAAGTTATTCAGTCAGTCCATCAGTCATCAAATTTTCTTGTTTCTACAAAATAGGAGAATTTGCTTTAGCTTTAGGTGATTTTGCTTGTTGTTCCAATCCCATGTCATTCTTCTAAGTCATCAAATTTTCCCATCCTCTAAGAACAGGTGAATTTTCGACATCTTTGGGTGAATTTTCTATTAGTTTGGGTGAATCTACTTCAGAAATAGCCAATCCCATTTTTCGTTCAAGTCTATGTCTATCCATTTTCTAGTTAAGCATGTCTGTTTTCCCGTTTAGAGAGTCCATTTATCCATTTAGCACATCCATTTATCCATTTATAGGGTCTGTTTTCCCATTTATAGAGTTTTTTTATCCGTTCAATGCATCTATTTATCTGTTTAGAGAGTTTAGAGAGTCTGTTTATCTATTCGATGCATCTATTTCTTCGTTTAGAGAGTCTATTTCCCCATTAGGATAGTTTGTTTCTCTATTTTTCAAGTCTGTTTATTCGTTGTCTAGGTGATTTTTTCGTTTAGTGAGTCTATTTGTCCATTGGACAATCACGTTTTTAGGAAAATTTCCCCTCATCCATCTCGATCAAGAAATAGGCAAATTCATCCCCACTAGGCGATCCTACAAGATGAATCCACCTATTTCCATGTCATTCTTCTGAGTTTAGGTGAATTTTCCAACTATTTGGGTGAGATTTCTACCCTTTTAGGTGAATTTAGTAATGGTTTGGGTGAATCTATCACTATTCTAGGCAAATTTTCTAGTGTCTTAGGCAAAATTTTGAGCTATTTGGGTGAGCTTGCTCCCCTTTTAGCTAAATCTACTAATGGTTTGGGTGAATCTATCACTATTATGGGTGAATCTGTTAGGGGTGAATCTGCTCCCTATTTAGATGAATCTATTAGTTTTTTGGGAAAAAATTTCATGGTTCTGGGTGAATCTACTCCCTGTTTGGGCGAATCTGCTCCCTATTTGGGTGAATTTGCTCCCTGTTTAGGCAAGTCTGCTAGCTGTTTAGGCGAGTCTGTCACTATTTTGGGTGAATCTACTGCCCTAAACAAGAAAAATTTCTCCTTAGAAGGGAAAATTTGCTACACACAGAGGTGTTTTTATTTCCCATACAAATACCAGAATGTCAATCCTTTGGGTCACTAAGATCTTATCATTTTCCTAGTCATTTTCCATGATCGAAACATTTTTATCACCTTCCATTTTCCCATAATCTTCACTTTAGTCTATTTTCACTTTCCAAGGTCATCCATTCATCATCCAAATCATATAGGTGCATCTTAGGATATCTCTAGATCTCATATCCATTATCCTTTCATCATTGCAAATCCCCTAGACTTCATTTTAGAGGTTATTATCCAAGTTAGTTTAGGTGTTTGAATCTGATTGTTATCATCTACATCTGCTTAGGATTGTCATCTATCCTAGGTGAGTTATCATCTTCTGCCCAATCAATCTGTTTCCATCTTGACATGGATTCAGTGATGTAATCATCCATCTATCCTTCAATTTGATCAATCAAAACCTTAAGTCACCTAGAGTGATTTCTAAACTTGGTTTAGAATTTGTTTCATCATCTTATCTGATCAATTATCTAATCCAAACAATCATTTCATCTCATCAATCGATCCAATCCAATCCAATCTTATCCCTCATCTAATCATCTAATCAATCGATCCTTCATCCAATTTAATCAATCCTCTAATCATCACCTAGATCATTCTTGCACTACATCTTAGAGTGTAGCGTCATCCTAGCTCATCTAGTAGTTTTGCACTTTCATGCCCGTTTAGACCCTATCACAAGCAAAGAAAATGGCAAAACAACAAGGTCAAGGTTCCCAGAACATTCCTCAAGATCCCAATAGCCAAGGAACCCAAAATATTCCTCAAGATCCCAACAATGGTGGTTCAATCCAATCTAATACTGAAGTCCAAACCGCATCACCTCCTAGTGATGAGAGCATGGTCATCCAACTTGAAGTCACTATCAATGAGTACCTCAGTAACCTTACAAATGTTCAGATGGTAGATCACCTCCTCAATGAACATGGGGACAAAATTCTTGCCACCTTAATTATGAAAGGAGTCAGACCGCCTCTTGAATTTAACATATCACAATACGTCAACACTACATCACCTGCGCCCATGCCTCAAGACCCCTAGAATTCATAGAACATTCCAAGAAATTCATATATCCCTAAAGGTCCCCCATAGACAACTGGTATCAAGAAGGGTTCAAGAATTCCGTCCTTTATGAGGTCCACCATCCTTCCTAGATTATTGTTGCAGGAGCATCCTAGTCGAGTCTGAATCCTAATGACCCCCTTACCTATGGCATGCCACAAAATTTTCCACTACTACCACATCCTAACATCCTGCAAGGTCTGATTCCCATTCTATCTACACCACCTCGTCCAAACTAGTTGGGTCATCCACTCATCAATACTGGGGGAAATCCTTTCCTACCACCACCTTTGGGGTCCACACTTGTATCCAATCCGTTCATTCCCCAACAACCACAGTAGCCACCATAAGGTAACCCTCCTCATACTACCGTTCCATAGTAGACACCACAAAAACAACCTCCACAGCAAAATATTCCCATCCTGACAGTACAACCACAATAGCCTTCACATCAACCACATGGAAATCCAACACAACCCCCTCAAAATCTACCATTCCAACAATTGCAAGCCACCCAACAACCCAATATCCCATCTCTCCCCTTTGGGCACAATCATCTCATCAGCACACACATGTCCCAACACAACAACCACCACTTCATCAACATATCCCACAAAACATCACACGATACATGTATCACCCGAATAGCTCACTTTACACACAACCCGCCACGTCAAACCAAAATCCTGGTCATACACATCATGTTCCACAACAGCCTCAGCAATAGCCACCTCACACTACCACTTCATAACCACCATATCAACAACCACCATACCAACACGCTACTTCCACCTCCTATTGGCAGCCTAATCCCCAACAACCACCATATGCTTCACAACAACACATCGCCTATAACTATCAGTCCAACCCATACCATGCTTCACAATAGCCTCCACGTTATCAACAACCATCATATCAACAAGGTGCTTCCACCTCATATTATCAAGCACCTCCATCCTACCAATAAGGCCTCTACATCTTATTATCAAAATCCTCCATATTATTAGCAATCCTATGCAACCTAGTAGCCACAGTCCACCTACACCAATCAACATTAGCCTACGCCTTCATACAAACCTCCACCTTCATACAACCAAAATGTATTTGTTCCATCATCATCCTATCAGCAGTATCCTCCATATAACCAATCCATCCCATCTAATCAACCTCAGGTACCACCCATTAACAAGGAGTGTGAAGAAATGTAGGCAACACTAAAAGACTTGCAAGTAGGGACTAACAAGGAATCCTTTAAGTTTGAAGAAATTTGTCCCTATCCTTTTGATCCCTCAATTTCATTAGTTCCTTTCCCAAAACATTTCGAGATGCCAAAATTTGATAAGTACAAAGGAAATAAAGATCCTAAAATCCATCTTTGGGAGTTTTATTCCCATTTTCAAGAAGTCTAGCATAACGACAATTATCTCCTATGACTATTTCCAAGGATTCTAACAAGGATAGCTCTTTAGTGGTTCATGGGTCTTGAGAAGGGATCCATTAAGTCTTTTCCAGATCTTTTGAAAAAAAAATTCTCCCACTTCTCCTTTAATTTAGAGAAGGATATCGATACTTTGGATCTTCTGAAAGAGAAGCAACATGAGGGAGAAACTTTCACAAGCTACCTTCAAAGGTTGTCAGCTTTGGTTGGTTGAATGAAATCCCCACTTAGGGAAAAAGACATGGTCACCCTTTTCATCAAAAATTCTCACCTAGACATGGCACATAATTTTAAACTCCACTATGTCACAACCTTTGCAGAGGTAGTAGAGAAGGCTCCTATCCTTTAGAGAGCCCCTATTGCTAAAGGGTTGGTCAAAATTTACAATCATGACAAGGAAAATCCATCCAAGGATAAACCTTGCTACTAGAACAAAAATAAGAATGTTGTCAATGATGGTATCACAGACACCAAACATGTTCAAGTAGCTAACACATCACATAGACAACAACACATCTCTAATCAACCATCCATTCCTAATGCCATCTCAGTGCCACAGGGGGCACCTAGTCCTCCCCCTCAATCTAATTAGAACAATCAAGGGGATAACAAATGCCAGTTTACTCAGCTAGGAGATCCCTTATGTTTCATGTTAAATAGGCTCCTTCAAGCTAATTATTTGATTACGTATCCTGTGACCAAGCCTCTTAATGAATCCAAACCCAAGCCAGCCTGGTATAAAGAAAATGACTACTGTGAATTCCACAAAATCAAAGGGAATTCATTAAATAAGTGTCAAGGCTTAAAAACCTACATCCAGGATCTTATAGATCGAGGTGATATACATGTGGATGCCAACTAGGCTTCTTTGTCTAATTCTCAACTTTAGATATACCAAAATGCATTCCCAAAGCATAACCAAGGAACTAGCACATCAAATTCCAATCCTGGATCTAGTAACAACAACAATCAAAGTAACACCATAAATAACATCAGTTAAAAAAATGTGTCATTTAATTATGAGGGTCTCATCATGCATATTGAACAAGCAGAACCACGCTTGTCTATGATACGCGTAAAAGGTAAAGACCCACAATATGTTGTTACTACCCACTGCACTCACATCATAGTTCCTGAAGCCTCTACATCCACCCAGTCACCCCCTATAAGTTCTCTTGATATAATATTCTTGACCACCTAGGGAAGACCCCAATGCAAATATCCATTCTAGATTTTCTCAAGTCTTCTCCTGTGCACCAAGAGATTTTAACCAAAGCCTTACAGGATACCCATGTCCCCAATGACATCGATCCTACTCAATTCCAAGCATTGGTAGGAAATCTCTCAACCACTTATCAGCTAGGCTTTAGTTAGAATGGCATTCCTTGCATCAATTCCAACCATAACCGCTCGCTCCATATTGAGGTCCTTGTAGCCCGCCATAAAGTGAAAAGGATCTTGGTAGATAATGGATTTGATTTGAATATATGCAATTTAAAGTTCATAAAGCGGGTAGGATATACCCACACCAACTTAAATAATCAGGTTATCACTATCAAGGCGTATGACAATGCAAAGCATGATTCTGAGGGGACAATTTGTCTTGCAATTCAGGTTGGACCCGTTGTACAGTACACTACATATCACGTCCTTGATTTGGACCTCCCCTATAACCTTCTTCGTGGCCTCCCATGGCTACATGCCATGCAAGATGTTCCTTCCACTTACCATCAATGCTTGAAGTTCCCATTTAATGGGATGGTAGTTACAATTCGTGCCAACCCTCAACCATTTGATTATTTTTGCACTAGAAGCTTCTTTTCCCCATTCTCATTACTGCCCATGCGTATAAATGGGGGAATCTCAAGCATCATCATCCTGTCCATCTTCTAATATCCAATCCACCACAACATCCACTACATCTTTCGCACTTGATTCCACCATTACCAAGGTCCAAATCATTTACAAGGGGTGTGGTGAGTATGAAATGCATATTGCTTTAAATGTGGCAACCATGCCACCCTCACCACATAGATATGGCCAACCTTCTCAGTCTACACCAAAAGAAGAAGAGAATATGATCACCTTGAGCTCTAAAAATGTGGTGTCCAACACCTTTGAATCCCCTAGTTTAAGACAAGACACACTCGGAGATGACATCAACCAATGGGTATATCGTGAGGAACCCAAACCATCTCCCCCTCTAAAGGAATAATTCCAAGAGACCTATCCTTGGCCCTCTAAGTTTGTAGAGAAACACAATTATGTGGGGGGGAGGCCTTGGTGAAAAAGAACAAGGAAGGAGACAACCTATTGAGGCTCCAGTGCGACCAAGATATTCGGGTTTAGGCCATGACATCAAACAAAAAGGTCCTATGCCATCAACTAGTGCCTCTAACAATTTAGCATGGACAACAGTCTCCTCGAAAACATACCAGAAGAAGAATCCATCATACATGCATATGATGACGTGAATCACATAGACCTTTCCTCCATGTTCAATTGCTTATCCATTTTCACCATTAGCCTTTCCATTCATCACCCTGAGCTAATCAATTGGGACCTACATGGTAGCACACCTATTGACATATTTCCCTCAGTGGATGCCTATGTAAATCTTATGGGATTGGGGGAGGATGAACACCCTAGTCACAAAAATAAGAAAAAGAAAAGTGAAAAAGGGTCACCTATTGAAAACCTTCATGAGGAACTTCTTGACTCAAAAAAAAGTAAAAATAATGGACGTATCTAACAGTGAAAACCTCGATGAGGCACTAGAAGATGGGGACATTCATATTCCCCTTGTGGGAACCCAACTGTCTGAATGATCTTCTATACTCATAGAGGAAACACAAGAGGTAAATTTGGGTACTGAAGAAGATCCAAAAATCACCTATGTGGCCAAGTCCCTATCAAAAGAGTACTCCACTATTGTCCAACTTCTCAAAGGAGGCATCATCAATTTTGTGGGGTCCTATTCAAATATGCCAGGATTGGATCCTGCCCTAGTCGTGCACCATTTTGATGCCCACTCGGATGCTAAACCGATAAAAAAAAACTTAGGAAGATGCATCCTCAAGTAGCTTTGTTGATAAAAAAAGAGCAGGAAGTGTTATTAGAAGCTGGATTCATCAGGCCCATTGACTATTCTGATTGGATCTCCAACATAGTGCCAGTTGCTAAACCCAATGGGAACATCAGGATTTGCATCGATTTGCAAGACCTCAACAAATCATGTCCTAAGGATGACTTCCCCTTTTCGAACATCAACATGTTGGTTGATTTAACTCTAAGACACGAGATGATATCCCTCATGGATGGTTTCTCTAGATATAACCAAATCATAATAGCACTTGAGGACTAGCATAAGACTACCTTCACTACGCCTTGGGGAAAATTTGGTTACAATGTCATGCACTTTGGCCTCAAGAATGCATAGATCACATATGCATACATACATTTTGCATTCATCTTATCATAAATTAAAAATCAACAATGTGCATACATATATCGCCATCTACATTACAAAATTAGTCATCCAATAATCATATCATACAACATCATAATAGTCCATCACATCCTACATCACAAAATGTTAGGCATAAACATAAATCATCATATATACATATGCATTTCATCAAGAGTCACATTCATACACACATCCATAAATAAACATTCATGACATAATAACATATGGTGTTGACAATGGTCATCGCATATTATATAAATCTCAAAATATAATTTCCATCATAAAATACATCAATACATATCCATGGTCCTCAAATAAAATAAAGAGACTACATCAATGAATGGGTGATCCTTGGCTAATCTGTGGTGTGGCACCTGTGGCCTTTGCCCCTATCCTCTATACATCCATCCTACACTTTTCAAAAATTGAGATCATGTCATCCCTATCACCTCTACCCTGAGTTTCCTGCATCTAACCTCTGTGGTGAATCTGGCACTGGCCCTCTACATGGATGAGTCTCTCGATAGTTGTTATACCCTTGGGTGTGTGTCCCTGCTGAGTAGGATGGTGCCAAAATTTGTGGTACCGCTTGGACATAGGCCACTACCCATTGTCCAAGATCTGTCACTGCTATGTAGTAGGCTGCCATATAGTAGCTAGCCTCCCTCATGTACTCATCTCTCTCTGATGCCTGATACCTAGCTGAATCTCACTCTGCCCTATACCTATCTTGAAATCTAGAAAGGGATATCCTCTTGTGTGCCCACGCATCCTGTTCCAACCACAACTAATCAATTTTTGCTCGCATCTGAGACACCTGATCTATCGCCCTGTCCCTCTCCTCCTACATGACTTGTACCTATTCTTGTGTTGGATCCCTCTCCCTCTGTAATGTCTACACTTGTTCCCCTGTCTCTCCCCCCTCGCCCTACATGGCATTTTCATGTGTTGCATCCCTCTCTCACTCCACTACCTATACCCATGCATGTGTCATGTTCCTCTCCCCTGCAGGGCATGCACCTTGTTGATTGTGTTTTCTGTACAATAACAGCCAGACAGAATATGATATCCTATCTCTCTTGAAAGGTAAATCTCTATCGGCAAGCCTCAAGAGATAACCCCAAGGTCTCTAATGTCAGGTCTTGACAGTGCATAAACAACTCAGTAACGAAATGTGAAAGTGCTGGTAATCACAATGGGACCTTACTACAAGCAAAATGTTGAATCAATTTTATCAAATCTAACAATCTAATGGTGCTTCAATCCTAGTTTTAAACCAATAATCAAAGAAATAGAAAAGAATAAGGGTTCAGAGATATTTCTAAATTTAATACTAAACCCAAGATTTAACAATGAAAGTAACCAATACTCGAAATGGACCAATCCCTCAAAACTGATTTCTACTTGACCAAGATAAATCTACAATATCATAGAAAACAGTGCAGTCTTCTGAGGTGTTAGGGTTTTCAAATCATAAACATTCATTCAAATAACCCTATTGTAGTTATAATGAACAAATATTCATAATCAAACTAAGCACACTGAAATATGAAGTCCAGGCTAACTTTGCAAAGCAACTAACAATCAGTTGGTTGTGAAAAGTATGGACCGAAGGATTGCTACAACATTCAAATATCAAATCACAAACATTATCGAATCAAATCTAACCTAATTATTAACCTTCTCAAAGCAATTTTAAGGATGGAATAACTGGAACCATGCAAAACAAAAGAAACAAGTATGGCACCAAATCACAATGCCATTTCTTGTATTCAAATTGTTCGTTGTAGCAACAATTCTAGTTTTCTATTACAATATTTGCTTGAGGGAAACTACCTAATAACTTACTCTACTTCTAACTAGCTCTGCTCTATATTCTGGCTACAAATTATGACCTTCTAACTATTTCTAACTGTTCTAACCCTTTACAAATGAGGCGACATGCCCAATATATAGAATTCCCTAGAAATCCATTGGCTAGGCAAGGGTTTCGCAGCAATAACTCAACACAACCACCTGGTTGAGTCTTTGAAATGGGTCAAACATGCATTAAATGCACATCCTGTCCAAGTCGGCCCCAAGATCCGCAGCTCGAATGATGTGCGGGAAGATAATAGAGAAGCACAAATCGCGTCTCAGCCTATCATTAGCTCCCTTCCCTATTATCTCTACTCTAACCTAGCTCTTCGTGTACTTTCAAGAAAATCTCATCCAGGTCCGTGACTTGTGGCAAGGGCAGAACCCTAAGTCAATTCTCAATGGATGCAATCTCTTCTCTTGAGTGTCTGACTGACCTATCCCATTCTACCTTGTACGCCAAATACTTATCAATAACTGCAAGGTAGGTGGCCGCATCATCTAGCTGGTGCTCGGAAACAGACCCATCATCAAGTGGTGCATAAACATCATGCCACCACTTCCTCAACTATTCCAAGCTCAGATACTTGGGCGCGATCTTCCTTCTTCCTATCATTATCTCGAAGAAAGCAATGCAACCATTATAGACGCCAGCTAGGGTGTCGTCAATGTGTTTTCTTTGTTTGTAAATCTTCTTCAACACCTTTTGCCTGATTTGCAACACCTTGAAACCATTCCCATGGTTCGGCAGCTCTAGAAGAAGGAAGGATCTCGTCACTCACCAACCTGTCTCAGGTGTACTCCATTATAGTCCTGGTTTTTTGTAGAAGAAGATTTGGGTCTTCTTTATCTTGTGTCATTACCTGCTTCAACCATTCAGTGGTCCTTGCAGCATCCTTTCCCATTGATAGGATCTCCTTGATAGCTTCATCACCTTTTACTTGCACCCCTTTCAACCAATTCGTAGTGGCAATAGTGGAGGCTTTCATCTTTTCTAGCTCGGTGATGGTCTCCTGAGGTAGAGGATTTGTAGCAGAGGAAGAGGGATTAATGGACTGCAGTGGCTCCATTAATTCCTCCAAGCATTTCTTGAGATTTGCATTCTCTTTCTTTAGCTCCTGCTTGGTCTTCAATTCCTTCCTTAATTGATCCACAATAACAGTACTGGAGACCTCATAGTCTTCAATATCCTGCTCAACTGATGTAGGCCCTAGATTGAGAGTCTGAACACTGTAATCTTTTCTGACCACATCATTTCTATCTTTGTCTGGAGTAGGGGTGGCGATGTGAACAACTTTGTTATGCACCTCATCCCTTTCAACCATTGAGATCACTCTAGCCCTCTTCTTACCTTTATCTTTTCCAATTATAGCTAGCAGTGCAACCCAATTTGGTGGACTGTCTTCTACCACAACCTGTTTTCTCTTTATCTCCTTGTCCAGCCACTCTAGAATAGCAGGCTCTAATTGCACCTGGCCCAGTCCTGTTTCCTTTTGTCGATCCTTAGGTATCTCCCCTTCCAAATCTTTTTTATCAGGGGTCTCATCCATATTTCCTTCCTCTTCAATATGCTCTCCCTCTTGCTTAGGTGATGGATCTCTCATTGCCTCTACTTCTCTTGTTTTTGATTCAGCTTCCTTAGTCCTAACAGGAGAATTTGTATGTGCAATCAAAGGAGATTGTATTTCCTTTTCAATTTTGGCCTCCGCACTATAGAGTTCACCCTCATGAAACTCTTCCCCTTCAGTATCCAGATGACCCTCAGCATCCCTTAACTCACTTGGTTTGCTCTAAGCTTCGTGAGCGGGAGGCACATCACCATGTTGCTCCTCATGAATAGTGGCAGGAAGAAAGTCTTCCTTAGGCACATCATTCTTGGGAGAGGGAGTACTAGACCTCCTTGTATATACCTTTGCTCTCTCCTCCGAACTTTCAACATTTATTACCGGTGGGGAGACTTCTTCCTCCCCAGCCTTGGAGCTTGCCTTCTCTGATAATTTTACAATTCTTCTTCTCTTCAGCACAGGAGCACCAATCTCGGGATTCTGTTCTTCGACTTCCTTCTGTTTAGACCTTTTAGTTCTTGTCCCCCTCTTAGCCTTTTGCCTTCTCTATTTCTCTGTCTCTTGGACGTCTGTTTCCTAAACACCTTTTGTCTTGATTTTGGATGTGGAGTCTAGTTTTCCTTTACCTTTAGGATCTTGCTGCCCGTGGACTCCTCAGAAGTGGAATGGGAATCTAAGTCTCCCATCAGGTTATAAGTGCATTTCACTCCTTTATTTTCCAATTCCCACATAGTGTGTTTGAGTCACAACTTGGTAACTTTAATGACTGGCTCCATCAATTGCTTTAGTTCTATTTGCTCCTCCTCTAACTAGTTTATATCACCAATCGGCCTATCTTTTACTACCTCATAGGCGTGATCCTCAATTAAGTCCACATCATCCTCCAATTGATCAGGCACTGCCCTTACATTATACAATCAGACCACATCCACTGGAAGCCGAGAGAATTTCTTCTTTCTGACCTCATATTCATCACCATAATTGGCCCAGTAGTCCTCTAAATTAACCTTATGGCCATATTCTCTACTGGCCTTCTTTTGAGATTCTCCCATGACATCAAATTTGGATCTCTCGAAGTGGAAAGACAAGCCAGGAGTACTCATTTCTTCTTGTGAAGCTTGGGCAGAACCAATGGAAGGACAAACCTCACTAGTGCCAATCCTTAGGGGAAAATCCCCACCAAATCTAGTTTTATGCTTGTCCTTCTTGACAATGGCATCAAAATCATAAATTTGTCTAGTTACTTCCAACAATATGATGTGGTCAGTGGGATACCTTGGAAGTCTATATGGGGCCCTTTGGCAGCCATCGATCCGAATGTAGGAGAAGGTTGGGAATTGAATAAACCAAGCTCCATACTTCTTAATGAGCTCTTTGGCTTGATCTGAAATTCTGACATGCTCTGCTTCCTAAAGCATTTTGGTGATATGCATGGTAAATGCATCATTTTCCCTCCTATAGTTTGAACCTCCCCAGTGCAACTGAGGGAAAACTTCATAAATAATATCCTGCCTGAAAGTTCCTTTTGTATCCAATCCTCTGTAGGGGTGGAATCTAGCCAGTGCATAAACCAGATATGAGGTCATTATGAAGGTCTTTTTCTACAACACATTGGACAATTGCTTGTGAATTACTTGGCTGATGACCCCTGCCCAATGGTAGTCAACTTTCTCTTGCTCCATCCTTACAATCGCATGGCACATCCAATTCTCAAATGTACCAGCACTCCTCAATCCAAGCACCCTGCTAAGAAAGGTAATGGCATCATAGTATTCCTTCTTGAATTTTGCTCTAAATAGCTACTTTGGAAACTTGGAATAGTAGGACTTGGGCTTCTCCAACTAGGAGTTGATAAACTGTTGTGATTTCACAGTCTAGTCATCATAGAACTCCTGAGCTGCCTCAATGGTGAATCCCACCACATGAGATTTTTTTGGCATGTCGAAGGTTTGGGCAATGGAGACCAGGTTGAGATTGGCAATGACTCTCCCTTGAGGACCAATTATCCTCTATGTATCTTGATCATAGTGCCTAGCGCACTCAAGGACCAGCAACATGTGACAATCCTGATTCCATCATTCTTCTAGTCACCAAAGGAGGATCCCTAGCTGCCATCCTTGCTTTAAATTCCTCATAGTCCCATATGCCAACATTTGTATTAGTGACTTCTGACCAGACAGAAGTGATCTTACTCTCCGGGACCTTGCTCTTAATGTCTAGCTTAATCCTCTCTGCATCGGGTAATGAGGAACTAGCTACTGCTTTGCTTGATTCAACCTACACTCAACATGAAAATCACAGTAAAAACCACAAGAAAGAGCCATGTTAATTCATCAAAACACTATTAGAATGCATCTCATATAGTCAAGGTGTTATTAAAATTCATATAAAATGACCACAATAGATTTCGGATTTCAAGACCATCCGCGGAATCTGAGCCAGAGAGGAATTTGGGAAATTCTAGACCGATCGGATTCCAACGGAATAACCAGGAAACACCTACTTAATCATTAAACTTGATAATTTTTCATCTATAAATCACATGAGAGATCCAAATATGACATGAAATAATCATTAAATGCATCATAAATTATAAATGAATCCAATTATTTCATGTTCCTTTATGTTTCATCAAGTTTCAGGGAAATCTGTGAGGGACGGATTTCCGCGAAGAACGGGCCAAAGAGGATTTTCGGGAAACCTGGGAGACAGTGGGTTTCAGAGAAATCCGGACCTGACGGACATCCACGGTCAAGGAAAAGTTTTGAACCAACAAGAATTCTTGGAACAAAAGCTTCGGCAAGAGTTGTGAGCTCGCTGAGAAGTCTTGGCGAAGTTGAGATGTCCTGCCGACGAATGATAAACGCATCGATATGACAAACGGGTGGTTGGGGTAAGGTCTTGGTGACTACTCTTGTCTCACTGACTGACAGGGTCAAAGCAAACACTTCGGCCAGACTAAAGTTTTTGATATGAGGTCCTGGTGAAGCTGAGATGTCCTGCCGACTGGCTTGGTTTGAATTCGGCCAGAGGTCTTAGCGAAAAGATCTGGGCTCGCTAAGAAAAGAAGGGTCACCACAAGGTCTTGGCGACAGCCGGTAGTTATGCCAAATGGGAAGGTCTCGGTAAGAGCAGGATATGTTCGGTGAAAGGTATCACCAAAAGGGGGAGGTCTCAGCAAACTTACAGAAGATCGGCAAGACGAAAGGAGCCCACTATGAGCTCTTGGTGATGAGGTTTGTCTTGCCAACATAAAGACTTTGGCATGAGTTGGGATCTCACTGAAAGGTCTCAGCGAAGCATGAAGGTCTTAGCGAAGCACAAATAGATATCAGCGAAGCTACGGGAGCCCGCCATGAGCTCTTGCCGACTTGGGCTTGTCTTTCCGAACGTCAATGAGGAACAAGCATGTTGATGAGACATCTTCTCATGGGGTGAGGTCTCGGTGAAAGCAAAGGTCTTGCCGACTAATATGCATACAAGATTTCATCGATGTAAAAATGATAATGTCACGGCAATTCAACATGAACCTAGGAAGACCACTTTGGTGAATCTCAATGTGGCCGATATGATATCTCAGCAATCTCGAATGGTCACAGTGAAGGGAATCTGAAAGGGATGGAGAGTCCCGACTTCATCCAAACACTGAACCAACTATGGATTTCAAAAATTTAAACCTAGGGAAAGTTGGGGACGGACCTTTTAGGAATTTTCTTTGCATTCTAGGTCAATCTTAAGATGAAATCACCTGATACGACACTTCCCTAGGTCTGAAAACCCTACTCATCTGCCATTAGCGCACAAGCACATTCAGAATTTAGTTGTTTCCACTGTTGAGTCATCACTAGGGTTTGCTAATTACTCTCAAGTGGGATTCATTAAAATGCATATGGGCACATGAACTCAAAACTCGCCTGGGAGATGACAAACGATGCAATACTGAACAACCCTAGCACAAATAAACAAATACATAGGAATTCAAATCCTACAAGTCCTCACAACACCAACGTGCCATTCATAATTCAATTCAAAGCAGAGCAATCAGACACATACCATTATAAAGTGGGAATTGACCTCATAAGTAGCAAATGCAAAGCTCAATGGGGTTCGCAACGAACACAGGTGATAATGCACAAGAAATTCCCACTAAATGAGACCAATTCGAACCCAAATGCCCAAATCAAAGCCAAAAGCTCAAAGAACAAACTCTAAGGATGCAGCTCTCAACTCAGAAAATGAAAAATAGTGAGCATAATGGTGCAAAAGATCTCAGAAATCGAGTAAAATCCAACCTTCAAAGCACGTACGAAGCCATTAATGCAGCCGATAAGACAGCCAAAGAAGGATTTCAGGAATCTGATAATAGGGCAAAATTTGGGGAAATCCAGCCCACGCAGAAATCCGTGAAGACCAGGAATTCCTGAGCAACAAGATTCAACCAGAATCCACGCAAGACCCGGGAAAATCCGACCAGGGCAGAAAATCCTGAATCAGGGCAAAAGCCCGAAATTCATCTAGAACTTAAGATTTTCAATGAATAACCTAGGGAAAACACTTAGGCATTCAGAATAGACATCTAAGCATGTGCCTAAGTAAGAAAAAACCTCAAAAGAAAGGGCCAAAACACCAAAACGAAGTGAAAGAGGGTCCCTGCTTTCAGCGGGGCGTGTGTGCAAAAAACTGCACAACACACCTGTGCCTGTGTTGCATCTTCTCTCTATGCATGATCTACAACTGGACCCTCATAGCCTCCTCTCTCTCCAGCACCAACCCTGCATCCCCAACTATCTATTTTTCTACCTTTGCTCTATCATGAAGCTCATCTTTCTCCTGCCTCAAATCTATCCTCTCCCTCAGCATATTTGTCACCTGTCTCCTCAAATCTTCTAGATCTCTCCCTGCCTCCTCTAGGACCTGTACAAACACTTGGTCCACCAACCCCCCACGGTCCCTCTATCCTCTTTCCTATCATCTGATGACCTCAACCTATAATTTTTCCCTCTCTTCCACCAACTCGCTCCTCTCTAGCACATTCTGATCTTTTGGCTCCCCATAGTCTCTCTAACCCTTTATCCCCAGTCTGGACACCTTTTCCTCCAGTTGATTCACCTCTGCACATAACCTACCCACCTCATCTTGCAGTCCATCTCTATCTATCTCTACCTCATTTACATGTTTTCCTACCTCATATGCCAAGGTCCTGTAACTCCTCTCTCCCTCTATATGCACCCTATCCACCTTAGCCACCAACCTACTCCTCTCAGCCTCTGAATCCCTGAGTCTCTGCTCCACAATCTACAGAATCGTTAGGGCCCCTCTTATCAGTACAGTTGGGTCCTCCGGTGGTGGTGGTATGTATTTTTCTACAGCCAATGGATCAACCTCAAGAGCATCTACCTCCATCGCCTCCCCTTGTCCATTGTCTCTCTCCTCTGCTTCAACCACCTCCTATATTCTCCTCTACTATCCTCCTCTCCTTACTCTCTTCTATTGGTCCTCTCTCTCCTCCTCCTGTCCTCTCCTCTATTTTCCTCCTCCCTATCTCTCATCTATTAGTCCTCTCTCTCCACCTTTTCCTCAGCCTCTTCCTATCCTATCCTTTTTTGTCCTCCTCCCCTCCTCACCCTCCTCTACTAGCTAGCCTCAACTCATCCTTTAGATCGAACCCATGTGCCTCTATAATCTAGTCCACTAGCATGATTCATGCTAGTTGGTGATGGGCCCACCATGTGGAGAACCTCACTGTCATCCCTGCATTTTCTCTCCCTCCTCTCTTTCCTAGGTAAGGTACCTCTTGAAGCTCCTACCAATGTTGTCTTGTGAACTCTGTTGTAATCGAATCCCCCCATGGTCTCTCTCGAGTGATTTGTCTGAATCTCTGCAGTCCTACAAGGATGTCCTGCTGAATCCTGTACTATCTCAGTACTTTAGCTGCCCTGTGTAGCTCCACTATGTAGGGCTCCCTCTCGATCAAATAGGCTAATATATAGAATTATCCTTTATGCCTCTCCTCATCCTCCCTCCATCTAGAAAAGTATCACGTCATGTATGGCCTCCATACTATCTGATCCTCTCATAAATCATCCAGTCTCCTCCTCCATCGCTCTAGATCATCAGAGTCCTGATAGTGAAATTGCCAGTTGTACTCCATCCCATACTAGTATGCCATTGGTAGTGTAGGATTCTACTCCCCTCCTATCAAAACTCCTGGCCTGGCAACACCAATATGTTCCTAGGCCCAAACCTGTAACAATGTCACATGTGTAACGCTAATTGCTTGCTGATAGCACACCATGTGCATGTCCCTGTACAACTGTGCTAGTACGCATGGGCCCCATGCAAAATCCCCCTCCCTCTGCTCTATAATATGTCTCACAAACTCCATAAGCTTGAGGCTGCAAAAACAACCACTCATGTCTGGTAGCAAAATGTCATTAATCATACCACAGAGATACAATGACAATGAAGGTATTCCCAGCCCTAAGCATCTGTCTAGATCCAACTCCATCCCCTGAATCGGCAAGTCATCTCATTTGAAGAGGAACCATAGGGTCTGGTCTAGCTCCTTCTCCTCTAACCTCATCCAACTCATGAGGTGACTGGATATCAGTAGCCATAAAATCCTCCACACGTCATCTAGTGTGACTGTCATCTCCCATGTCGAGAGGTGGAAGGTGGATGTCTATAAACTCCATCATTGTATCAATGTCATCAACAGTGCTCGGTGTGCTCGGATAGTCAGGTACCCAAGCATATGTAGCAAACCCACACATGCCAATGCCTCATGATCCTCCCCATTCATCGTCGTAATCGTCGCCTCCAAAACCTTTGAACGCCTCTCTCACGTCCACAGGCTATCAAAATGTTGCATTCCTATCAAACATTATGTCAGCTATCTTTTATTTACCCTCCTCACTTTTCTTTCTCCCTCATTTTTGCCCATGCCTCAGGTTGACTTCTCAATTTTTTTGCATCCCTTTCATCCTTTCCCGCATCCCTTTTTCCCTTTTGGGTGAATTTTCCCAATTAAGGGGTGAATTCGCCCCTTTCTTAATCTTTTCCGCCCTTTGGGTGAATTCGCCTATTTTTCGGGTGGATCCTCCCATATTTCGGGCATATCCTCCCATGTTTTCCACATTGGGGGATTCACCCACATTGAAGGCGACTCTGCCCACAGTTTTCCCACAGGTGAATTCGCCTGTTTTACGAGTGGATCCCCATATTTCAAGTGTATCCACCCGTGTTTTCTACCCACAGTTTCCCCATGGGTGAATTCACCCTTGATGCGGTCGACTCTACCCATGATTTCCCCACAGGCGAATTTTCTCGTGTCACCGGCGACTCCGCCCATAGTCTCCCCACGGGCGGATTCACCCATGTTGCAAGTGACTCCGGCTTCAGATGCCCCATAGGTGGATGTTCTCGTGTCACGAGTGACTCCACCTATGAATTCACCCTTGTTACAGGAAACTCCACTTGTGCCTGGCCCTGTGGGAAAATCCGCCCGTGATATGGGAAAATTCACCTATACTAACTCTGCACCCCCCTTTCTCGAGCGGATTCACCCAACTCTTGGGAAAATTTTCCCCTTTTTGCTATGTTTTTTCCCTTTTTCCTCTATTTGGGAAAATTCGTCATGCCGTCCTAACCCTTTAACAGGTGATTTCACTCAAAAATTTGGGTGAACTTGCACTTTTCTTGACTACCCATTTTACTAGCCTACCTGAACCCCAAAACCCATGTTTTCAAATTGCATAAAAATTTAGAAAATTAGCTCAAAATCACAATGAGGGTTTTAGAACTAACCTAGCGTGGTACCGCACGCTCATGGTAGTACCGCCATACCTCATCCCCCTAGAGGATGATCTCATCATCGTACTCCTCAACCATCTTCATCACCTTTTTCTCCTCTCTCTCTCACTCAATTTCCAGGTGTGCAAATGAGGAATAGTAATTCTAAAATTACTATATATTCCCTTTTCCCTCCTTTTAACCTTTTTCGAATTTTGGATATTTTTAGCCATTATTTAACTTTCTTTTTAATTAACTAATCCTCTATCTTCCGTAGGCTACCATTTACACACCATCTGTCTGTTTTCCTCTGTTCAAAAGCCAATCTTCATAGTTTTTTGAGCTCTATCCAATGGTACCCTTTGTTTCTTCATATCGAGAAGTCACCTAGGGCCCCTTTTTCTTCCCCATCCACCCTCTTAAAGGAGCATACCCTAACATTTTCCTCCATTCTTCTGTCATGATCATTCCCTTACAACATTGGGGCATCTCCCTTCATTTTCCATCATATGGACAACTTACACAGTTTTTCCTCTACTAGGGGCATCATTTTTCTAGTTCATTCTTCTTTCAAGTCACTTTTTTTTTTTTTTGAAACACTGTTATTCTAACAGTATTTCGAAGAGGGGAAAAAGGTAGACATCTAAATTTGACCACTCCTGCATGGTCAAATTTCCCCCTTTTATCCATCTATTTTGCATCCCCCATCAATGTTAATTAAATAATTTATTTAATTAATATTTCCATTTTTACTAATGTTCTTAAGGTACTTAATTTAAATAATTAAATACTTTACCTTTATTTCCCTTTCCTTTCTAAATTAAATAAATGTCTTAATTCATTTGATTTAGTCACTTCATCTTTTGAATTTAAATCAATTTTAAATTCATCATTTTCTCTCTCCTTGTCCCATCCTCCATAATTCTTCCTAATTTGGATTAATTTAATTAATCTTTCATTTAGATGTGCACACCTTTAATCAGGATTAATGTCACATCCTGCATAACTTGCAACTTGCTTCCAATCCATCATTATTCCCCTTAATCACCTATTTTCACAATCTTAATCATATGATTAGGTCAACCTAATCACCATGCCATTTACGGAATACCTCCAAGTCAACCATCATAAATTCTTTCTTCATTTAGCCAAGGCATCCTCTTCACATTTATTCCTCCAAGGCTCTCCTCTCCCCCATGTAGGTTATTGAGGAATTTTAAATTCCTCATGTGTTACATCTCCCACATGGGGACAAGGACCTCCTTTATGGGGAGACCTTGTAATAATCCCAAGGTACTTCCAAATACCTTTACATCATGTGAATTAAAAATTCACATTTATTTTCACATTTATTCCTCCAAGGTTCCTCTCTTTCCCATGAGGATTATTGAGGAATTTTAAATTCCTCATGTGTCACATCCCTCCCACATGGGGACAAAGACTTCCTTTTTGAGGAATTATTCTCCCAATCCCAAGGTACTTTCAAGTACCTCCACATCACATTCCCCCTTTACACCTCATTTCCACATGGCAAGATGTGAGGGCTTGTGAGTCCTCAACTCACCATAGCCCTTCATCTTGTCCATGGTGGCTAAATCCTATCCCTTCATTTTCTTTAGAGGCCTTTCCCCTAAAATAGAGGATTTTGACATCATTTTCATTCATTTACACATTCAAGCACTGAAGTTCTCCAGCTCTCACACAATCCTCCATTGCTGCAATTTTCAAGCTCACTTTGCTTCCATTTTGTGCACTTGTACAAATACCCACCTTCACCATTGCATCCCCCATTTCATCCACTTTTTTTTGCATCTAGTTTTTATGTGATTTTCCATCAAAGGAGCACACAAAAAATTGATTCAATAGGTCCAACTAACCAATTGAATTGGACAAGGTAATCTACTTGTTTTCATCTTTCCTTTGTTCAAGTTTAACTTGGCTTATCTTGAGGTGTTGTTTTGTGTTTTTCTTCCTTTTCATTTCATTTTTTTTGCATTATTTTAGGTTAGAAAACATGCTACACACAAATCCATACAAATATTTCTTCAATTTTCAAACCAACTTACTTCTACCTTTCACCATGTAGTGCTTTAGATATTTTATATAAATATCCTCCTCCAAGTCACCATGAAGGAAAGTAGTTTTCACATCCATTTGTTCAACCTCTAAATCATAAGCAACAACAATAGCAAGTAAAAATCTAATGGATGTTCATTTTGCAACAGGAGAAAATATATCACCATAATCAACACCCTCAACCTGAGAGTAACCTTTCACAACTAACCTTGCTTTGTACTTCTCAATACCTCCATTTGAACCAATATTTTTCTTGAACACCCATTTGCAACCAATATGTTTCTATCCTTCAGGAAATGGTACAAGATCCCATGTATCATTCTTTTTCAAAGATTCCATTTCTTCATCCATAGCAATCTTCTAGGATTCTACATCATTCATACCTAATGCCTCTTCTACAAATTTTGGTTCATCCATGTTTGTATTCAAAGCAAAAATACATCTCCAATCATTAGGTGTATACCTTTTAGGTGGTTGTCTATGCCTTGTAGACCTACAAACATGTTGATTTGGAGGTTCTTTCTCCCCTTCTGAAGGTTCACAACTAGATGAGATCTCCTCAACTTCTTGTCTATCCTTCGGCCTCAATTCAACTTTCTCAGGTGTAGAAGGAAATTGAATCACATCTTCCTATTTACTTTGTTCTGGCTGCAATGTAATAGAAGAAGGCTTAGTTTCTCTAAAAATAATGCTTCTATTATATATTACCTTCTGTGAAACAGGATCCCAAAGCTTGTATCCTTTCACACCATAACTATATCTGATGAAGGTACATTTCGTAGTCTTGTTCTCCAAAAAGATTCACTTCTCCTTTGGCACATGTGCACATACCTCACAACCAAAAACTCTAAGATGTATTAATGAAGACTTGTGACCTGACCATGCCTCTATAGGTGTCTTATCAAAAAGAGTTGATGTAGGAGACCTCTTAATCAGGTAATAGGCAATGGCAATAGCTTCAGCCCAAAACCTTTGTTCTAGGCTAGCACCACTCAACATACTCCTAGCCTTCTCCATTAGTGTCTCATTCATTCTTTATGTAACTCCATTCTGTTGTGGAGAATACGGAGTTGTCTTATGTCTATGAAAACCACAATATTTATAGAATCTATCAAAATCATTAGAGTGAAATTCACTATCATTATCAGTCCTCAAAAAAAATATTTTCTTTCCAGTCTATGACTAAACCATTGCTTTAAATTGAATAAAAACTTCAAATTTACTCTTTAGAAAATATACCCATGTCCTTCTACTATAATCATTAATAAATGAAACATAATATTTGGATTTACCAATCAAAGGAACATCTATAGGACCAAACACATCAAAATGAATAAGATCCAATACACCACAAGATTTATGAGAACTTGAGTAAAACTAAACGCAGTTTTATTTTCCATAAATGTAATGCTGACAAAAATCAAATTCAAGATTACAATCAGTCAAACCTTCAACAAGGTTTTTATTTTTCAAGGTCCTTAGACCCTTTTATCCAATGTGGCCAAGTATTTTCTATCATAACATAGTTCTCTCTGCAGGTAACTTTGTCTCAGAGGAAAGAGCACCCTTGGGTACCCAAAATCCATTACCATCTGTTGAAGTTGAAACCATCACTTCTTCCACAAACTTGCTTTTCACAAAAGTACTATTACACTCAATAGTGCATGCATTCAACTTATACAATGTGCCATATATGATAGCTCTAGCAATCACCATAGCACCTCTAACCATCTTGCATCCTATATTAGAAAATACTACCTGCACACCTGCATCTATTGGTTTGCTTACAAATAACATATTTTGTGCTAATTCAGGGATATGCAACACACCATTAATCCTTTTTATTCCACCATCAGGAAATTTGATTCTAACTCTACCATGGCCAACAATGTCTAAATGAGAATCATCACCCAAGTACACCTTACCTCCAACAAATTCTTCGTATTCAGAAAACTAATCTCTATTAGAGGTCATATGGAAAGATGCACCTAAGTCAATTAAGCATGCATCATTACCTACACAAGTTGCCAAAGCTGCAATGAATGTGTCACCATCTTCCTTCTTAGATTCAAAATCATAATCAAATTTCTTATTTTTCTTCTTCTTTTCTTCTTTGCATTCCTTACAAACATATTCAGGCTTACCACAGTCCCAACAAATAACTTTAGACTTTCCAAGAGATTTAGATCTCCCCCTAGACTTGGATTTGTCATGCTTCTCATTCTTCTTTCATTTTTCCTTAGGTCTTCCATGAATATTTAGAACCTCCATGGCATTGATGGATACCTTCCTCCTCATCTCGTAAGAAATAAAAGAACCCACCACATCTTTAGTCTTCAAAATTAGAAAAGTACTCCCAATAGCCATAACAAGAGAATCCCATGAATTAGGCAAAGAACAGAGCAAGATCTGACATTTTTCCTCCTCATCCATTTTGACACCAATAGATGCCAATTGAGTCACCAGCATATTGAATGCTTCCAAGTGGTCTATTATTTTTCCACCCTCTTCCATTCTCAAGGAATACAACTTCTTCCTCAAGAAAATCTTGTTCACTACAGATTTGGCATGATACATTCACCAAGCTTCTTCCATAGTTTCTATGTAGAGGTCTCATGGACATTAATTAAAATAGAGTTTTCCAAGCATAATTTGATTAGACCCTTGGCTTTACGGTCCATAACATCATATTGAGCAGCCTGAGTAGGATCTGTAGGCCTTGAAACATTCTCATCAACAACATCCCATAGATCTCGATCTATCAATAGATCCTCCATCTTCAACTTCCACATTTAAAAATTATTTCCAGAAAATTTCTCCACCTCTATTCTCCCTGATGAACTTGCCATTGCCATTTTAAAAATCCTACAACAAGATCACAAAGTATCTTCTGCACAAGCTCCCACTCAAATCTAGATTAGTTCAAAAAACCCAACAACCCACAACTAAAACCAAAGGTGATCAGGCTTTGATGCCACTTGTAAGGAAGCTAAGGTAGCGGAACAACTTCCTACACTAATCTTGAGAGGAGAATAATGCAAAACTTTACAGATCTTTAACAGTTATAGAAACTTAAATAGAAATAAACATAAATATTATGCATACCACAACAAAATGATTTATGTGGGGAAAACCCTTTCGAGAGAAAAAACCCACACTCCAAAATCTTCCCAATATATTATTTAGTCAATCACAAATATTACAATATATTTGCAAAGAAAGCTTCTTACAAGAGTATCACCACTTATAGATCAAGAGACAACACGACTACTATTAGACTCTTAGAATACATCACCATCTTTCTACACCGTAGCCATAATATAGTGCCCTCATAAAATAGGATCGCATTCTAGGGCAAGACAGGTCAATAAAATATCCACCATTAGATCTAAAACCTAATAACTAACGATCTAGATTTACAATGTATCATTTATCTAATGTATGTTGGCCATTTTGGTACTTTCCTAAAAAAGTTAACAAAAAATTGTTTACACACATCCCACTCATCCCCCTTTATGTCATTGTATATTACACCTATTAGTGTAACTAGGATATATATATAACCTTTATATAATTGCAAGGTTGAGATAGAATTTCCCAAAAATCCTTAGCAAAGGGTTTGATTTGCATTGTAATAGTTTTAGTGATGATCTTGTAAGATGCAATCAACAACATTATAAGCCTCTACCTTCCTAAAAATTTGATTTGGTTTCCTTTTAGAATTAACTTGATCAAAACCTAAATTATATAGGGCCCTAGAGTAACTTTTTATTTTGATTCTAGGTAAACTTAGATGAACCCATCATGAATAGTAAGTCATGTAACCTTGAAGAATCTAGATGTTGATCCATCCATAATTGTGCTTCTTTCATCAACCATGAAGAAGATATTTTTTTTAAGCTCCTTTGGAGAAAGGATATAATCCATTAATTTGATATGAACATGGGAAGATATTTAAGGAATGCAATTTTGAATGACATGGTCCAGTTCTTGTTCGACTACTTTATCAAGTGACTAGTCTGGAACAAGTTATTGTAGTGAAATAAGTTTGTAATCTCATGTTGGAGGTTTGCAATCAATATGATATTTTATTTCTTATGTTTTATCTTTATTTGTTAAAAAAAAATCTCTAATATAATTTAGTCTAGAGATAGCTAGAGATCGTTTCTCTTGTAGGTCTAAAACTATCGAATATTTTCTATAACCATGATACTTCATTGAATAGACTCATTGCCAATGTTAAGCAAGAGTGGTTTTTTATGCTTTCAATAATCTATTTATACATATTTATCATGTATTATTATATCTTCAACCATCCTCTTTCTATATAATATGAGGTATTGAGTACATTGTGTGAGAATATGTTCCCACCAATCATTGTAGATGAGCTCTCATTACTAGGTTTAGGATTAGAGGGACACAAAGCTTGAAAATTACAAAGAAACTTTCGATTATGCAAATGGGAGGGGATGGGATAGAATGGGAGACCACATGATTTCCTCTTCACCTACCCATTAGATCTTTGTGTAAAGGATTGAGGAAAAGATGGCTTGTCATGTCTAGGATATGGGAAATCCATAGCCATGTCCAATTTATCTAGATATTTATCAAATTGTTATCATAGTTACGATGGGTAACCCACATCCATGTGCCAACATCCTTTATCGTATTCCCAAGGTTATAGTTTCCCCTATTAGGATTAATGAGAGACAACTTGGGTGGAAAAATATTTATCATAATCCAACAATCACTTTTTAAATTACTGATCATTATAATAAACCTCATGACTTGAGCATCCCTTTTATTTAGTTGATCATATAATCTCATGATCAACCTTGAATTTAGACTAATAATTGATGCCTCGAGGCACTTGATCATAAGACCACTTGTCCTCTTGTTCATTTCCTCATCTACAATCCAATTCCATGACTACCCACCCATCATATTAGGGAAATGGATTATGACAAGTGTAAGAATGAGTATAAGGACAAACCTTAAGAAATTAGTTTGAACTTTCCACATTTTAAATTTCAGTATATTTTTCTTTAAGGATTAAAACTTTTACCTTAGTAAAAAGGAATGAGATGTCCCTCCAACATCTGGTTGAATCCAAGGAAACCCCCAAGTTAGTCATAGCATCTACCACCTGATTACCTTCTCTATATATATGAGAAATATTTATTCTCTCCAAATCCATCAAGACATTTTGAACATCAAAAATACTATCAAAACAAGTCCATCTTATCTTCCATTTACATTTAATAGCATCTATAGTATTTTTAGAGTCACCTTCCACCTGTAGTCTTTTTATTCCTAAAGACATTGAAATTTAATTCCCCCTAACATATAAAAGGAAATATGCATCAACCCAAGATAATTTCCACATAACCCAAATAGATAAATCAATGCAAACAAGTATTCAAAATCCATATACAAAGGAATAGATAACATAAAATCAAAGATGACACAAGATATACCCTGGGAAAACCCTCAAGAGGGAAATACCTAGCCTCCAAAATCATTCATCACTCATGTATTATTTAGATATAAATATTACTATAAATCTTCAGAGTCCTCCATGAACACCTTTGAAACATCAAGCCCTCTACAATAACTCAATTTGAACAAGCATGTAACCACACATCCATGCCATGGTTCAACCCTCACAAATGCTAACAGGAGATAACAAGAGATAACAAGCCAACTAGCCAACCAACCAATCTTCCAACCTTAGACAAATATCCATGTTTTTTCTTTTATATAAACAAGCTCACACAAAACCACCAATTGGTATTACATAAAACCGTGTGAATAAAACCTTAATCTTACAAAACCATTAACCCCTCATTTAATATTGGTACTAAGTTTTCCCAATATTAAATGTTTTTCTCATATGCAACCCACATTAAATATTTAATCATAGTGGGACAGAATTTAACCATGGTTACAAGATTAGAATTTTTAGGAATGACATAAATTAAGGTGTTGTTTAATTTCTTTATCAGCTTTCTAGATTTAAAGAAATCTTTGGCAACTAGGTAGACATCATCCCCCGCAATGTCTTAAAACTCCTAGAAGAAGGCTGGGGGGAAACCATCAGGACCAAGAGTTTTGAAATCCCCTATATGGAAAGTTGCAATCCTCACTTCTTCATGGGTGACAGGCCTTAGGATGGTAGCATTATCATTATCAGTTATTGCAACTAGGGTGTTGTCCAACAATTGTTCTTCCAAATCTGTAGTATGGTTGGCAATAGATTCTAGAAATGAGTGTTGAAAATACCCCAAAGAAATTTTCCCAATTTTCTCCTTTGTAGTGTCTTCAAACCCCTTGTCATTTATAAACTTGGTGATTATATTCCTTTTTTTTTGTGTTTTAGGGTAGAGAGGTGGAAGAAAGCATAGTTTTGATCACCTTCTTTGAGCCATTAGATTTTAGATTTTCATTTCTAGAATATTTTTTCTTTCTTAAGCACTTTAATTCAGTCAATGTGATACTTCTCAAACTAGAAGATTGCCTCACTCACATCACCTTCATCCATTTTTTCCTAAATATCCTTGAGATTAGCAGTTATGTCACACTTTTCATGGAAAACATCCCTAAAGACCGATTTGTTCCATCCATTCACCTTAGTTTTAATATTTTTTTAGTTTTTGGCTCACACGATATATTGTAGATCCCTAAATGGGAATGTTCTACCAATTGGATATCTTATCTTTGGAATTAGTATGAGTTCCCCACATAATCTCATATTTGAAGGGGAAAGGCCTTGTACGGTAGTGTCATCCTAGCTCAATAGGAGAGGGTTATGGTTGAACACCATCTTAAGTAGAGCAAGGAGGTTGAGATTATGAAGGGTGACCCAATTAGTGGAGGTTAGAAATTTCTCTAATCTAACCTAGATAATATTTTCACCAAATATCTTGTTCGTCCATGTAAAAACCTAGCCATGAAGGTCAATCTCTAGAAGCCCAATAGCATTTAGAAGGTCAACCAAGTCTACCATGATGTTAGTGTGGTCAATTAGGCCTCCACATTTCTTTGAGGGGTAGAGAAGGGAGTTTATACCCTACAAGCACCCAACACACATCCTTATTTCCAAAAACCAATCTTCTTAGCTCAAGCCATAGAGTTTTTCTAGCATTTCATGTGTTGGGGGCATAGATATTTAGGAAATTCCAAGTAAGACCAATAGCAAAGAACTCAGTACCCAAGCAATGTTTAGAATGGAGAAATAGGGAACCACTCATCTTATTCAGGTTCCACATTGTAACAAGGCCACATAATACTCCAGTAGCCTAACTAATCAAAAAGTGGGAAAAAGGCCATATGTTCTTAGAAATGGTTTCAATATGAGTGTTTTTCATCTTAAATTATTGCAATAAAATTTGTCAATCTTGATCTCCAAAATGCATCCTTTTAGAGTTAGGTGTTTGTATGTGATATTTAGCCCTCTAATATTCCAGGAGAGGAACTTCATTTAGATATCTTCTTTGAGGACATATCTAGCATCCTTTGTATGTTGATAGCTATCTCCTTTGCAATTTACCTATGCCTTGTTTTCCTTTAGGAGTATCTATTCACCTTGGTTTCAACCCCTACATTTTCCTTCTTCAAATTTCCTTTTTCTTGGGATTTTTCCAACCATCTAAATCTTGTGGATGACTATCAACCTGGAAACATATTTTTCCTCTGTAGGAATAGTTGGACCAATCCCTTATGAAGACTTTGTACTTTCACTTTATAGGAGAGGGGTTTCCTCATGGATATGATTGTTGGGTGGGTCACCTATTATTTCCCCCTCTTCCTTATCTTTCAAATAAAAAGGTGATATCTCTTTCAATTAATTCACTAAAAAAATACACTTTTGCAGTATTTTCAAGCACAACTATGTTCTTAGAAGATGTAGATAGTGTTAAATGAGTATTAAGCTTTGCTTCCTTTTTATCACTTTATTTTTCCCCTTCTTCCTTATCTCTCCATTCAAATGGTAAGTTTTATTTGAATTCATTCATTGATAGCACACTCTTCTATAGGATAACATCAAATAGTACCATGTTTTTTTAAATAATGAAGAAGGAATCCCTTAATGTGTTATCATTGATGTCAACATTGGTTGTTGATATTTTCACAAATCCAAAACATAATGGAGATATCTTAATCTAGTATTTTGGTCCACATTTCCTCACATGATAATTGTTACTTATTTTTTCTCCTAGCTCAAATAGGTAGAGCTGGTTATGTTTTACAAGTGAAAAGAGGGTACATTTTTAAATCTGCTATGTCACATTCATGTGCATAAACAAAATCAGAAGACTACAATACTAAATTACATTATGAAAATGCATATAACATAGAAGAGAATGCATAATATTTTCAAAATTGTAGTCTTTAGTGATAATATAAAAGCAAGATGTCTCACACAAGTCGTGAGACTAACTGTATGAATGCATATAATGGAAAACATTATACATTTATAGATACAAAAATAAAAGAATGCACATATAAAGAAAGGGGACTCGTCATTTCCTGAATGACGAATCATGGTCGCTTTGTTCTGCACCATCTTCATTCCCTCTCACTTGTCCTTCTTGCTCTCCTTGTTTCTCCTAGGCTTCTTGTAGTGGCTTCATCCAGCTGAAATAAAAGTGTTGTTAGAGCAATGAAGGATCACCAGTCAAAATATGTGCATACATCTATAAGCATATAATTTGATCCTTATGTGTATTCAAATATTCAATCATATCATAGATGTCCAAGAAAACATGAGAGTGTAATCAAACACACCTATCATATGCTTGTTTTTATCTAACATGTTTGCTTCCTATGCAAGTATAGGTGACATCCTACTTGTTGTTTTGTTTCATCTGATTACAACACATGGGATAAATGTGGCTCCCACAAGGGTTGAGCCCAGTGTGCTATCATTTTTTGTTTTGACAGGATAAATTGTTATGTCTTCCATGAAATTTTGATTCAATCATGGATGAACTCATCATTCATAGAAATGAAGTTGATGAATTTAAATTCACTGGTATTAACAATAAATTGATTCCCAATGGAATCACACTATCCTAAAAGACTAAACAATGGTATTCATAAAATATAATAACATATACTTTCTCAAAGTAATCATAAAGGATGTATAAAATATCATTGTATTAAAAAAAATTGTAAAGTACAGCATGCAACTAAGGAAAGGTTTATGATAGTTAATGCTTTGAAATAAAAATTAATGGAATCAATAAGCAAGAAAGGTGTAGTATTATACTGTATTTATTAAACATGTGTTATAAAGCTACAGGGTAGGTAACAGTCAATGACGAGGATGACAGTGGCATCAAGTATGCACAAGTTCATGAACAAACCCTGCCTCATCCAATATTATACTTTCATATTGGATAATTATTAGTCACAACTAGCTACTCTGAGGATCCCATAAAGACTTACAGTCACAATGAGGAGGCTAGAAATGAGGATCTAAAAGTGCATATGGATCTATCAAAGAATCACCACCTATTTAAAAGGTTTAATAGTGACCATGTTACCAAATGCATGGAAGTGAACATGGAGATGCTTCAAAAGGGCATGATTGAAATAGAACAATCATTGGGACATGAAAAAATCAATAATCAATGGGATTAATAAAGGAGACAATCATAATTTCATGACTAAGATGAGGACAGTGAAATTTACTCCTTTGAAGGATGAACATAAGGAAAAACAAATTTATAATTACTTGCAAGTTGAGAGTCTCTCTCAATATTATTTATCAAAAGAAACACCCCAAAATGATAATATGGTGTATGAAAATTAGTGATCTATGGGCAATCTTTTGCATTACATGTCAAGCCAAGGCATGATGAGGTGGATTATACATAACATTGTTAGCCTTTTAAGGGACGAGGTCTTTGTTGTTGAAAAAATAGTGAGAATGGTAATCTTGAAGAAATCCCATCTAAAAACCTTGTCACATTCTAATCAGGAGTCAGTACTAGTGGTGGGTTTCTTAGAGAGAGGAAGGTAGCTTGAACTGTGCAAATGGAATTGAATTTTCTAAGAAGATAAATATAATAGAAACTCCAGATAAATTTGATGCACCTACTAGTAAGGGAAAACACAAAGTCCAAATTAGGGAGGCAGATTGAGAGTACAAAAGGGGTTTTGTCGAGAATTTTGGAGTGAACAATAACATTTCATAAAGGTGTCAGGCCTATGAGCATGATACTGCTTATGCTAGTTGTGTCTTTTTCTTAAGGGCATATTTTCCAAGATGTGGATAGTTAAACCTAAAGAGAGCACTCCAGAAATAGGCATGTTATTTTTCCAAAGTATGGTGTGATGGTGATATATTACAATGAGGCACCATGATAAAACAGTCAAATGTAAATGCATAGCTTACAAAAGAAAATTGAGTCTATGCATGCATAGTAAAGAAAGGAGTGGCAGAGTATGAAAAGTTTCCAATAGAAAATGATGGAAAAAGTTGAATCCTTGGAGAGGAGACAAGAGATGCTTAACTTGTAACATGTTGAGATATGAAATCTTAATAAGGCAGAATGAAAGTCATATGAAGGGGACCATGAATTGTCTTGATGGCAGATAATAGTGAAACGGTGGTTCATACACAACTTATAATGCATAGTTACAAGAACATTAACAAAGAGTTTCCCAAGATTTCAAAAGAGGGAAATTTCTTCAAGTAATCATAGTGAGTAGAGATACAATTTTAACATTTCTTTGGCAGGTAACTTTTCACCTCTTCTTGAACATTCCAACGAGGGCAAGGAATTTCCAAAAATTTTAGTTCTAGAAGCGTATGGTAAGTTCAGGAGATTTTTTATGATAAAGATATAATATTTTTTATTGTGAGGTTTAAGATCCTTTAAAATTAAACCTCAAGTTGTAAGTGACAATGCTAGTGAGTTGAGGATAGAGCTTCGAGCTAGTGAAAAGGTAGTGTTCATGAAGGAATGGAAAAGATGCATAGAATCTTTGGACTATACCCGTATTGTGTAATGGTATGGAATCATTTAGCAGATCATTTTTTGTTCTTCATAGAGATAGAAATTTTTCATGTTAATCATAGTTGAAGCTCAACAAAATAGGGAAAGATCAAAATGGCCAAGCCATGTGTTCAAACCTATCCCTCTCATGAAATCTCATTCATGTTATAATCTTGCACAATAGTATAATAGTAAAGGTGATTATGACAGTGTTCACTTTTTCATGGTAAATGGAGCAAAGGAGATACCTGTGTGTTTATAATCAGTAGAAAATGAAAAGCTATGACCTACATAGAGGTCAAAGCTTCAACCACATAGTATAATAAATAAAACTCAAAATAGAAGAGTTTATCATTTTTATTTCCAGAAACAACAAAAAATGAAAGCATTTTCATTTTGGATAACTGAAGAAAATGATAAAGCCACGGTCACTCTTCTATTATTTGTAGAGAAAATGCTTGAAATGTACAAAAAGGACAAAGCTCGACCAAACATATCTTCTATAGAAAAATGAAAGAAGATGTAATGGTTTGCTTAGTGGAAAGCTTACCCTAGCTTGGTGTTGCATATTTTGGTATGAAATTGTAAAGAACATGCCTTTGTTTTCCATAATTCGCCATCAAAACCTCCATGAATGCTCCAATTGAAACCCTGTGTTGGTGGCACTCAAAATCACAGTGAAGCTAAAAGGTAAAAATGAAAGTGGAAATGAATGGTTGCCCATGACTTTTGTGTTAGGGTTTAGAAACCCTAATAAGTGTCGACCAAAAGTACAGGCATTTTTTTGTTTTGGATTAAAATATTAGCAAGTCAAAATTTAAATCTTTTCATTTTATTCATATGCCAAGTGACTAGGAGAGTCCCTTAAACAACTTTTGAATTTTACTTAGACTGAGCCAACTTTATGTTTTGTACCAGATGTATAATGTAAAGCATAGTTGAAATGGTATTTTATAAACCATTTTGATTAATATTTTTTATTGTGCAAAAGGATATAAGCATGTGTTTTCAAGATATGGTCAAAAAGGGCTAGTTATGGAGTTTTATGCTTTTGCAAGCATATAGGGAGTTTGAAGGAGGTTTGCAAACATTTCGAGAGCATATACGTGTGTTTACTCACCTTGTTGCCTATTTTGAGTGCTTTTAGGCATTGGTTTCTTATGGATTTATGGTAGACTTGGTCAAAGTTGATTGTTTCAACATTTTGGAGCTTATTTGGAAGAGATCTTGTTGCTATATTTTTAGCTTTATGGAGGCATCTAACCCAAAGAGGCTTCTAGGTCCAATTTTGGTATATCTTAGTTGGAGATGTTTATAATCACTTGTGTGACTCATTAGTAGTCAGTTCTAACTTGCACTTTCTCTACTTTGTGACTTTTGGAGTCCTTGGCAAAAACGTCTGCATTTTCTTTAACTCACATACAGGCATGTATTACAACATTTTACCTTTAAGATTCAATAAGATGCAGTGATTTTGACCTTCTCAACATTGTTTATTGTGTGTAGTTGGATGATTGATGTATGTTTTTATGATTTATGATCTAATCCTTGAATTTATGTCTCATTTTTAACACCTCTAAATAGAAAGTACATGGTTTGTGTAGGTTGTAAGTTGTGGCATAGTGTTAATCAACAATTAGTTGTGAGAGTCTTCAATTTTCCTTCTAATTCTACAAATATTAAATCCTTCTTATGAAATATTAATACATGAACATGAGAAAGGTGTGAGTTGGGTCATGAAACAAGCTGATTTATTGAGCTCACTATGCATGATATGCAGTGGTATCATCACAAAAAATTGGTGTTTCACCTTGTAAACCATAGGAGTAATTTTTCAATTTATGTTATCTCCTTCTACCCTTTTCCTTTGAAAGTTCAATAGATTAGTTTTAGGTGAGTACCAAAGGAAGTCATCCTTCTCCATAGGTTGACCTCTATTTTTCAAAACCCACACTTTGAGAGGTCTTCCAATGTTTCATTGAATGGTTGAACAGGGTTCAACAAAGGGTGCACATTCAAGTGATAACAATTTTGGCATGCCTGGTGGGACAAAGAATTGATTTCCAGTCTCTTTTGTACTACACATTACTGTTGTTTGGTGTGTACAATAGTAGTTTCTTCCTTTAGAGGAAATTTTTCAACACACCTAGTGACTTCGGGAAGATTTCTACTAGTTTTTGTAGTCTAAGTGTTGGTATGTTTCAGTTATTAAAAAGAAAATCTGGTTTCTCTTCAATTCTAGCCTTATGAATAAAAAACCATGTCAATGTATCATGGAAATATGTCATACCATTCACCATTTCATGAAAATGTTGCCTTTACACCTTATCAATCATTTCAAGCCAACTCCAATGTTGGTTTTAGTCTAAGTAACTTAGTAATAGCAGATAACCAGCATGTTCAACATGCTTACAGCCCACCCACCCCTACTCAAGCTTTGCAGCAACATGCCTATGCTCATCAACAACCCCAAGAAGGTTATTTTATTTTCAACCAGCAAAGCTACTTTTCTAATGAGCCTCAAAATTTTGATAACATGAACATAGAGGATGTCTTTGTACTTCCAACAATAGTTTGATGAAATCAATAGGCAATAGGAGTGTAACTTGCAGTAGAATGAATGGGCTTACCAAGCTCATCTCCATGAGCAAGAATTGGAGGCACAAAAGAGGAATTTTGAGGAGAATCTTGCTCAACAACTTGTTGCAAAGGATGCAAAAATGAGGCTAAAGCTTTCCAAACAGGAGGTTTCCATGGTTAAAATTCCAAGCTTCAAACAATGTGAACCTCTTAAGCCTACTAGATTTGAAATTCCAAGTTTTAGGAGTAATGACCCTTTGCAAGAGCCTATACTTGATAAAAATCAGTCCATCATCCCTCAAGAGTATCCCATTTATAAGGATGACTTACTCCTCATGGAGAAGATCAGTAAGGTAAACCCATTACATTTAGTTGTAGCATGTTACTGGCTATAGCAACAAAAGATTGAATAAGAGAATATCTCTCAAGGTGGATTTTTTAATTTGTTTGCTAATGATCCTCTTGCTTTTGTTGAAAATAATGAAAATGTTTTGATAGTTCAGCCAGGACATCAAGATGAATAGGGTGTGATTTTGATCATATCAACAGTTGTTTCAGAACAGCAAGAGGATAGCAAACAATTTGAGGAGTTGTTGGTTGATGAAAACTAGTATGACAATGGAGCCTTGAATCATAAAGTTGAACCTAACACCATTGTCCATGATATGAGATTTGATATCTTTAATCATGTTATGGATGAAAGGCTAATATTGAGCTTTATGAAGAGGCATGCACAAAGATAATTGAACAATTTTTTTAAAGTTGGATGATAGGGAATCTAAACTTTTGCAAGTTGAGGGTGATTAGTTTGAGCAACAAGGTGCAAGGAAAATGGGTGAAGACTAGAAGGAAGAGTTGATCTTCTCATTTGATGAGATGCCTTGTTTTATTGACAAGGATGAAGTTTCAAAACAACAAGAAGATGTTGGAGGTCTTGCTAAGTTGTTGGTGTATGATGACGAAGGTGAGTTTGAAAACTTAACTCATGAAGAGGAAAGTATAGGTAGCACTATTCAGGGAGATGTAGATATTAATGTGCATGAAATTGTCCATCAAGTTGAAAAAGTCCCTCAGTCAAGGTTATTGCTCCACAAAGAGGATGATTTCTATGTTTTATCAAAGCTTGATGAGAGCTACACTAAGCCTAAAATTAGTCTTTCGATTCAAAGAACTAAAGAATATATTGAAGAGGACATGTTTTGGAATGACTTAGAGACATTTTGTACTGATTTGGATGCTAAACTAACACCTCTAGGTGATGTTAACCATGAGCAGTGTGAGCGCACAAATGAGGTTACTATTTTTACACCAAGTCAGTCACAGGAGATAGACCTTTCCAGCCAACAAGGTGAAAATATGGCATTCCATGCACAAGATATCAGAAAAGAGAGCCCAAGCTTTGTCCGTACAAGAGGCTGTCCAATAAAGTACTTAGCCCAGAGGGAGTCCATTTAAGCACCCACACATTAATCTTTAGCTGAAGATGGCATCAAGGATGCATTTGCAACTAGACAAGAGTATGTTCAACTCACTTATCTTCTTTCAAACAACAATACATATGATTTGTTTGATGAGGTAAGTGGACTTGTTTACCTCTTTCAAGAGGTAGTGCTTCATCTTATTGAACATTTTTCTATGTCTCATCTTTTCTTAGTTGTCCTTAAGCAAGAAAGTCATTATATATTTAGAAGAAAGGGAAGATACTTCAGGCATCCTGTAAATGGTTTTGTTTAAGTGGTTTTGTCTTGTTGTTAGTGTAGGGTAGGTTTCTAGATGCAATTTTTCAATTCCCTAAGTGTTCAACACAATTAGGTAGTTCTCCTTTTGAGATTTTGGTGTTTGAATAAGTTTCGAAGGTGTCATGTATTGATCTAGTGATTTATAGTATTTTTCAGGAATGGTTTAAGGTCGTATCAGCTTTTAGGTGACTCGGTGCCCAATGGATAAGCTTCAAACAATTGGTCAAGATGTTTAGCAAGAAAACATATAATAGATGACGCTAAAAATGTTACCTATTTTTCTCCTAGCTCAAATAGGTAGAGCTAGTTATGTTTTACAAGTGAAAAGAGGGTACATTTTTAAATCTTCTATGTCACATTCATGTGCATAAATAAAATCAGAAGACTATAATACTACATTGCATTATGCAAATGCATATAATATAGAAGAGAATGCACAATCTTTTCAAAATTGTAGTCTTTAGTGATAATATAAAAGTAGGATGTCTCACACAAGCCATGAGACTAACCATATGAACGCATATCATGGAAAAAACTATACATTTATCGATATAGAAATAAAAGAATGCGCATATAAAGAAAGGGGACCTGCCATTTCCTAAATGACTAATCTTGGTTACTTTTTTCTGCACCACCTTCGTTCCCTCTCACTTGTCCTTCTTGCTCTCCTTGCTACTCCTAGCGTTCCTGCAGCGGCTTCCTACAACTAAAATAAAAGTGTTGTTAGACAAATGAAGGATCACCAACCAAAATATGTGCATACATCTATAAGCATATAATCTTATCCTCATGTGCATTCAAATAGTATACCATAGATGTCCATGAAAACACAAGAGCGTAATCAAATACACCTATCATATGCTTTTTTTTAACTAACATGTTTGCTTCCTATGTAGGTATAGGTGAAATCCTTTTCATTGTTTTGTTTCATCTGATTATAGCACATGGAATAAATGTGGCTCCCACAAGGGTTGAGCCCAGTCTGCTATCATTTTTTGTTTTTATAGGATAAATTGTTGTCTTCCATGACACTGTGATTCAATCATGGATGAACTCATCATTCATAGCAGTGAAGTTGATAAATTCAAATTCACTGGTATTAACAATAAATTGATGCCCAACAAAATCACACTATCCTAAAAGTCTAAAAAATGTTACTCATCAAATATAGTGACATATACTTGCTCAAAGTAATCATAAAGGATGTATACAATATCATTGTATTAAAATAGACTACAAAGTACAACACGTAGCTAAGGAAAGGTTTATTATAGTTAATGCTTTGAAATAAATGTTAATGGAATCAATAAGCAAGAAAGGTGCAGTATTACACTATATTTATCATACATGTGTTATAAAGATATAGGGTAGATAACAGTCAATTGCAAGGATGACAGTGGCATCAAGTATGCACAAGTTCATGAACAAACCCTACCTCACCTAGTATTATACTTTCAGATTGGATAATTATCAGTCACAGTTAGCTATTTTGATGATCCCATAAAGACTTACAGTCATAATGAGGAGGCTATAAATGAGGATCTCAAAGTGCTTATGGATCTATCAAAGTATCACCACCTGTTTAAAAGGTTTAGTAGTTACTATGTTACCAAATTCATTACAGTGAACATGGAGATGCTTCAAAAGGGTATGATTGAAATAGAAAAGTCATTGGGACATGAAAAAATCAATAATCAATGGGATTAATAAAGGAGACAGTCATAATTTTATGATTGAGATGAGGACAGTGAAATTTACTCCTTTGAAGGATGAACATAAGGAAAAGCCAATTTATACTTATTTGCAAGGGTCTCTCTCAATAATTTTCATCAAAAGAAACACCCCAAAATGACAATATGATGTATGACAATCAGTTATATATGGATAGTCTTGTGCATGACATGTCAAGGCAAGGTATGACGAGGTGGATTATACATGAAAATGCTATCCTTTTAAGGGACAAGGTCATTGTTGTTGAAAACACAGTGAGAATGATGATCTTGAAGAAATCCCATCTAGAAACCCTGTCACATGCTAATCAGGAGTTATTACTAGTGGTGGGTTTCTTAGAGAGAGGAAGGTAGCATGAATTGTGCAAATGGAATTGAACTTTCTGAGAAGATAAATATAATAGAAACTCCAAATAAATCGGATGCATCTGCTAGTAAGGGAAAACACAAAGTCCAAATCAGGGAGATAGATTGAGTGTACAAAAGTGGTTTTGTGGAGAAGTTTGGAGTGAACAATAACATTGTATAAATGTGTTAGGCCTTGTTGGAAAAAAAAGGATAGACAACTAAGAAGGGGAGGTGAATTAGTTGTCACAGAATACTAAACTTTTCATACTTAACTTAATCTCATATTTGATGAATGAACAATAAACCATAAATAATCACCACATTAGAAACACAGAGAACACCAAGATTTTTTATGTGGAAACCCTGTTAGGGGAAAAACCATGGTGGATGTTAGTCTGCAATATTAAACCTTGTTAAAAGTATAATTAAGAATAATAATGAGAATGCACATGCATTCAGGAACACTTCCTAGAGCTCACTGCTCAAATACAAGAGGGCTCGCTACCCAACAATACAGATTAGATCCACAGGGTATGAACTAAGAAAATAGCTTCTACACAAGCTTGGTTATAGTTCCAGTTAAGCACAAAAAACCTTCTTCACACTTCACTCAAACTTCTTCACACTCTACTCTACAATTGAATGATTAGATCAATGTTCACACACTTTCTCTGTTCTAGCTTTTCTTCACTTCATACACAGACTAACTTCGCTCAAACAATCACTCTTATATATCTGCAACATGAAATACATCAACAACTTAGTCGGATAGAAATATAAAACATATTTACAATGTTCGAACAAATTTATAACTAAATTTTAATGCGAATCAAACACCGTTGACTAATATTATGATGAGACCCAAAACAATATCTTTGAGCATGCCAAACATTCAAATTTTAATCCTCAAGCATCCGCAACACATTACAATCATCATGTCGGTTGAGAACATGAAAACCCAATCATACCGAGAAAAATCTTTGACCACGACACTCTGATCAATGCAGATGTAAAAAAAGGATAGAGAATGATCTAGAAGCATCCACAAATAACAAGAACTAACAGAGAATCATCCGCAACAACAGAAATTATTAGAATCACATAAATTTCAATCAGGAACACTGTCAAAACATAATTGTTCATAGCATGATCAAATCTTCATGCGAACCTCTAAAACTTCTGGTAGATGAACTAGATACACTTAGCAATAAACCCTTTAGTCCACAACAATTGATCTTAAATGTACAAAATAAGACACTTTCATGATCTTCACTATTCCATTGGAAACCTACAACTCTTCCTTTAACAATTTTCACAATATCCTCGACATATACAGCCTTCAATACAATAATGCTAATAGTGTTGACATCAATGACAACCACATATTAGCAACACAACCATAGCATTCAACAATATACCCCTTTGGCATTGATGGCAACACATGATGTGAAAAATACCATCAACATAGCTACACTTACTCTCCCTTTGGTTATGACTCTTCTCCTCAATTTCTCTTCTCCCCCTAAAGTATTTTTCACATTGCTCTTCTCCCCCTTTGACATCAATGGTAAATATAAGCATTACCTTCCCACATACAAGCTTTGAACCAAATATCTAGACATTTGACTACTCCCCCTGAGTAGCAACCACATAAACATCAATCCAGATTAGGAAATATCTATGAAGTAGACAGATTGATGCAAATAAATGCATCTCTAGTTCATATCAGGAGGGCTAATCACCCCTAGCATCCCTCTGAGATACTCAAAAGTATCCTTCGACAATGGCTTAGTGAAAATGTCTACAACCTATTCTTTGGTAGACACATACTCCAGTCTAACTTCTTTCTCATTCACGTTCTCCCTCAAAAATTGAAACTTGATTGATATATACTTGGTCTTAGACTGTAGCACTGGATTCTTCGCTATGTTTATTGCACTTGAGTTGTCACAATATATGGCAACAGGCTCATCATATACTACTTTGATATCTTTCAGCATCTATTTCATCCACATCACTTGAGTACAGTTATTTGCAGCAGCAATATACTCTGCCTCAGTAGTAGATAGAGAAATGGAATTCTACTTTTTGCTCAACCAAGACACCAGTTTCTTCCCTAGGAAGAAGGAACCACCACTAGTACTCTTCCTATCATCAACATCTCCTACCCAATCTGCATCAATATATGCACTCAAAGTAAGATCATCATCTTTAGGATACCAAATCCCAAAGTCAACTGTTCCTTTTAGATATCTGAAGATTCTCTTTATAGTAGTCATGTGAGATTCTTTTAGATCATCTTGAAATCTAGCAAATATACATACAACATTCATAATGTCTAGTCTAGTATGAGTTAAGTAAAGTAATCCACCAATCATTGACCTATATCTTGTTTTATTTTCCTTAGGAGAATCATCATTTTGTGTTAAATTTCATCTGGTTACCATGGGAGTACCAACAGGTTTTGAGTCTTCCATGCCAAACTTCTTTAGCAACTCTCTCACATATTTGGAATGAGATATGAAAATTCCCTTGTCTAACTAAGTAAATTTTGATCCCAAAAATAAATTCAACTCTCCAATCATACTCATCTCAATTTCACTCTTCATTTCATTAGCAAACTTCATACATAGATTATCATCTCCTCCAAAAATAATGTCATCAACAAAGACCTCAATAATCAACTCTTTGTCATGATCCAACTTGAAATACAAGTTGTTGTCAGTAGTACCTTTATTGAATCCAAGCTTTAGTAAATATTTATCTAGTCTAGTATACCAGACTCTAGGTGCTTGCTTGAGTCCATATAGATCTTTCTTCAATCAAAAAACCAAGTCCTCCTTGTCAATCAGTTGAAATCCATCTAGCTATTTAGTATATTCTTCTTCATCTAGCTCACCATTCAGAAAAGCTGACTTTACATCCATTTGATAGACTTTATAGTTCTTATATGTAGCATAAGCTTGAAATAACTTGAAAGCTTCAATTCTAGAAACAGGGGGAAAATTTTCTTCAAAATCAATACCTCCATTTGTGAATACCCTTTGCATACCAGTCTTGCTTTATTTCAGACCACTTCACCTTGTTCATTTAGCTTATTCTAAAAGACCCATTTAGTACCAATCACATTTTTGTCTTTAGGTCTAGGAACAAGTATTCATGTATCATTCTTTTCAATCTACATCAATTATTCTTCCATAGCTTCCATCCAGTGTTCATCATTGCAAGCTTCATTCACATCTTTAGGCTCAATCTTGGATATCAGGCAATATTCTTCTGTAATTTTTCTCCTAGTTTTCATACCTTTATTCTTGTCTCCTATAATTTAATTTTTAGAATGATTTAGCTTCACATAACTTGGAACATTGGTTCTCTCTCAAGCTTTTGGTTCTTCTATTCTTTCTTTTGCACTTGCACTTGTCTCTCCTTCCTGACTTAATTTATTGAAACAAATTGAAGTTATTTTACCAAAACATATGGCACAATTTGAAGTTGATTCTATGTCTGAGCATTCTTCCCTTTGTTTGTGTTGTCTTACTAGTCATCTAAATCATATCCACAATATATGGATGATCTAGAAGAGTCCTCATCAACTCTGACATTTGCACTCTCAACCATTTTTCTCAGTCTTCTCTTATAGCACCGATAGGCCTTGCTTTTAGTAGAATAACCTAGAAAGATTCCTTCATCACTTCTTGCATCAAACTATATCCTCATCTATCTTGATATAACACTTGATTCCAAAGATCTTGAAATATCTAATAGTGGGTTTATAACCAAACCATAGTTCAAAATGAGTCTTACTAGAATTACTATTGACATTTACCCAGTTTAAAGTGTACACAACAGTGCTTACAACATCCAAAAAAAATTTGTTCTTCCTCTCTACAAATCCATTCTGTTGAGGGGTTTAGGGAGTAGATAACAGTCTTTTGATTCCATGTTCTTCACAAAAATAATTGAACTCCCTAGAGGTGAATTCACCACCTCTATTTGACCTTAATCATTTATTTTTAGAACCTTCTCATGTTATGCCATGGCCTTGAAAATTTTGAACTCCTCTAATGCTTCACATTTTTCTCTTAAGAAAGCAACCCATATCATTCTAGAATAATCATCAATAAGTAGCATAAAGTACCTTTCTCCATGAAGACTTCTGACTTTGGAGGGACCACATAGATCAGTATGTACCAACTCCATTAATCCATTTGTATGATGTTGTTTGCTCTAAAAAGAAACTCTAGTTTTTTTTCCCATCTGACATTCCTTGCAAATTGTGTTAGCAGGCTTCACTATCTTAGGTAGATCTCTTACTGCTTGAGTGGAACTTACTTTTACAATGTTATCAAAATTCACATGACATAGCCTCCTATACCATAACCAGCTTTCATCTACTTGAGCAATTAAAAAACTTTCACTAGCAACATTCAAGTGAAAAATATTACCTTCTGTCTTTTTACCTGAAGCAATTACCTTTCCAGACCTTCCAAGTATTCTGCATCTTCCATCTTTGAACTAAAGATCAATACCCTTGTCCACCATCTGTCCAACAGTTGACAAGTTGTGCATCAAGCCTTCAACATAAAGAACTTAATCATTGTTATGCTTACCACCAAGACAAATAGATCCTTTGCCATGAATCACACCAACATTATTATCTCCAAATCTTACAACCCCTTCGTCATACTTCTCAAGACTTACAAATTTTCTTTTGTTACCAGTCATCTGATGTGAGAATCTATTGTCAATAACCCACTCATCCTTTTCTTCAATTCAGGCTGCAAGAGCTTTCTCAACTTTAGAAAATTCAGTAGCCACCAGACCATTTTCATTGATAGCAAGGAACACCCATTCATCTTCATTTCCATTATCTTTATCAGACTCATCATCAGTCACTCCATCATAGTAACGTTTCTTTTGGAATCTAGATTTGTTAGGCTTGGATCTAGGAACTCTTTCAGGACACCTTGATGCAAAATGACCTATTTTACTGCAAGAAAAACATTAAATAGGAAGCACTGCTTTATACTTACCTTGTCCTCTACCTTCCTTCTTTACAATCAGCGCTTCCAATTCTTCTACCTCTCTTTCTTCATCTTCAATTTGTTTCATTTCTTCCTCATACTTGAATGACTTTCTGGAACACTCTCTCGAATCATATCTTTGCTTGTTTCTTCTGGATACAGTAGCCTTAAATGCAGTTTCAATCTTGGGAATAGGTTCACCAAATTCACTCAACTCAAAGGTAGCAAGTTTACTAATCAGTGTATCTCTTGTCAAAATTCATCAATGATCTGGTTTCTTCAATAGCATGATCCTTTGATTTGTAAGAGGGAGGCAATGATCTGAGCACTTTAGCTACAATTTCTTCCGCTTCCAGGGTACCACCAGCACATTTAATACCCATCACAATTTCATTTACTCTTTGCATAAAAGAAGAAATATTTTCATCTTCACCCATCTTCAAATTTTCATACTTTCCTTTCAAACTATGTAGCTTAGCCATCTTCACATGTACATCTCCTTCATACAATTTTTCCAACTTTATCCAAATCTCATGAGTTTTCTTCAGACCTATCACATTTGTCATTTCTAAATCTGTTAGAGCACTCAACAAAGCTTCCATAGCCTTGACATTATTCTCAACTTCTTTAATCTCATTAGCAGTGTAAGGACCATTCTAAGGAATAACATATGGATTCTTTGTAATCTTCCAGAGGGGTTCTCCAATACACCTCAAATGACATTCCATCCTAGCTTTCCACAATGACTAGTTTGTTCCATCAAATCTAGGATTGTCCTTCTTGTATGATGCCATCTCATATCACCTCAAGCTTTTAAACTTCTTCAGAGGAACTTGCTCTGATACCAATTGTTGGTAAAACAAGGATAGACAATTGAGAGGGGGGGTGAATCAGTTGTCACAAAATATTAAAATTTTCAGACTTAACTTAATCTTAGATCTGATGAATGAACAATAAATCATAAAAAATCACACATCAGAAACAGAGAGAACACCAATATTTTTTACATGGAAACCTGTTAGGGGAAAAACCACGGTGGATGTTAGTCCACAATATTATACCTTGTTAAAAGTATAATGAAAATAATAATGGGAATGCACATGCATTAGGCACACTGCCTAGAGCTCACTGCTCAAATACAAGAGGGATCACTTCCCAACAATACACAACAATATAGATTAGATCCGTAGGGTATGAACTAAGAAAATAGCTTCTTCACAAGCCTGATTATAGTTCTAGTTAAGCACAAAAAACCTTCTTCACACTTTGCTCAAACTTCTTCACACTCTACTCTGCAATCGAATGATTAGATCAATGTTCACACACTTTCTCTTTTGTATTTTCTTCACTTCATACACACACTAACTTCACTCAAACAATCACTCTTATATATCCGCAACATGAAATACATCAGCAACTTAGTCAGCCAGAAATATAAAACATATTTACAATGTCGGCCCAAATTTATAAATAAATTTTAATGCAAATCTAACATTGTTGGCTAATATTATGATGAGACCCAAAACAATATCTTCAAGGGTTCCAAACATTCAAATTTTAATCTTCAAGCATCTGCAACACGTTACAACCATCATGTTGACTAAGAACATGAAAACTTGATCATACCGAGAAAAATCTTCGACAACGAGCACTTCGATCAATGCAGGCATACAACAAGGATAGAGAATGATCTAGAAGCATCCAAAAACAACAAGAACTAATAGAGAATCATCCACAACAACATAAATTATTAGAATCACATAAACTTCAATCAAGAACATCGACATAACCCACAGAAATACTGTCAAAACACAACTATTCATAGCATGATCAAATCTTCATGTGAACCTATGAAACTTTCGGTAGATGAACTAGAAACCCTCAGCAATAAACCCTTTAGTCCACAACAACTAATCTTCAACGTATAGAACAAGACACTTTCATGATCTTCACTATTCCACTAGCAACATGCAACTCTTTCTTTAACAATTTTATCAATATCCTCGACATATACAGCCTTCAATACAATAATGCTAATAGTGTTGACATCAATGACAACCACATATCAGCAACACAACCACAACATCCAACAATTCTATGAGCATGATACTACTTATGCTAGTTGTGTCTTTTTCTTAACAACAAATTTTCCAAGATGTGGATAGTGAAACCTAGAGAGAGCACTCTAGAAATAGGCATGTTGTTTTTCCAAAGTATGGTGTGACGGTGATATATTATAATGAGGAAACATGATAAAACAATCAAATGTAAATGCATAACTTACAAAAGAAAATTGAGTCTATGCATGCATAGTAAAGAAAGGAGTGGCAGAGTATGAAAAATTTCCAGTAGAAAATGATTTACAAAGTTGAATCCTTGGGAGAGGAGACAAGAGATGCTTAACTTGTAACATGTTGAGATATGAAATCTTAATAAGGAAGAATGGCAGTCATATGAAGGGGACTATCAATGGTCTTGGTGGAAAATAATAGCCAAAGGGTGGTTCATACACAACTTATAATGCATAGTTACAAGCACATTAACCAAGAGTTTCCCAAGGTTTCAAAAGAGGGCAGTTTCTTCAAGTAATCATAGTGAGTAGAGATATAGTTTCTACATTTCTTTGGTAGGTAACTTTTCACCTCTTCTTGAACATTGCAACAAGGACAAGGAATTTCCAAAATTTTCAATTCTAGAAGTGTATGGTAAGTTCAGGAGATTGTTTATGCTAAAGATATAATATTTCTTATTCTGAGGTTTAAGATAATTTAAAATTAGACCTCGGGTTGTAAGTGGCAATGCTAGTGAGTTGAGGACAGAGCTTCGAGCTTGTGAAAGGGTAGTGTTCATGAAGGAATGGAAAAGATGCATAGAATCTTTGGACTATACCCGTACTATGTAATGGTATGGAATCATTTAGCAGATCTTTTTTGTTCCTCATAGAGATAGAAATTTTTCAAGTTAATCATAGATGAAGCTCAATGGAATAGGGAAAGATCAAAATGGTTGAGCCATGTGCTCAAACTGATCCCTCTCATGAAATCTCATTCATGTTATAATCTTGCACGATAGTATCATAGTAAAGGTAATTATGACATGGTAAATGGAAAAAAGGAGATGAAAATTGAAAATATATAGCCTACACAGAGGTCAAACCCCCAGCCACATAGTATAATAAATGAAACTCAGAATAGAAGATTTCATCATTTTTATTTCCAAAAACAACAAAAAATGAAAGCATTTTCATTTTGGAGAATTGAAGAAAATGATAAATCCACGGTCATTCTTCTATTATTTTTAGAGAAAATGCTTGAAATGCACAAAGAGGACAAAGCTTGAGCAAACATATCTTCTACAAAAAAATGAAAGATGTAGGGGTTTTCTTAGTGGAATGCTTACCCAAGGTTGGTGTTGCATTTTTTGGTATGAAATTGCAAAGAATATGCCTCCTTTTTCCATAATTTTCCATCAAAACCTCCATGAATGCTCCAGTCAAAACCCTATGTTGGCAGCACTCAAAATCACAGTGAAGCTAAAAAGTAAAAAATAAAAGTGGAAATGAATGGTTTCCCATTACTTTTGTGTTAGGGTTTGGAAACCCTAATAAGTGCCAGCCAAAAGTAAAGGAATTTTCATCCTTTCAGATTAAAATATTAGCAAGTCAAAATTTAAACCTTTGCATTTTATTCATATGACAAGTGACTAGGAGAGTCCCTTAAACAAATTTTTATTTTTTCTTAGACTGAGTCAACTTTATGTTTTGCACCAAATGTATAATGTAAAGCATAGTTGAAATGGTATTTTATAAACCATTTTGATTAATTTTTTTTATTGTGCAAAAGGATATAAGCATTTTTTTTCAAGATATGGTCAAATAAGGATAGTTATGGAGTTTTATTCTTTTGCAAGCATATAGGGAGTTTGAAGGAGGTTTACAAACATCTGGAGAGCATATAGAGATGTTTACTCACCTTGTTGGTATTTTTGAGTGCTTTTAGGAATTGGTTTCTTATGGATTTATGGTAGACTTGGTCAAAGTTGATTGTTTCAACATTTTGGAACTTATTTGGAAGAGATCTTGTTACTATATTTTTGGCTTTATGGAGGCATTTGACCCAAAGAGGCTTCTAGGTCCTATTTTGGTGGATCTTAGTTGGATATGTTTATAATCACTTGTGTGACTCATTTGTAGTCAGTTTTGACATGTACTTTCTCTACTTTGTGACTTTTGGAGTCCTTGGTAGAAAATTCTGCATTTTTTTGTAACTCACTTATAGGCATGTATTACAACATTTTACCTTTGAGATTCAATAAGATGCGGTGATTTTGACCTTCTCAACGTTGTTTACTGTGTAGCTAGATAATTGATGTATGTTTTGGTGATTTATGCTTGAATCCTTGAATGCATGTCTCATTTTTAAAACCTCTAAATAGAAAGTAGATGGTTTATGTAGGTTGTAAGTTGTGACAAAGTGTTAATCAATAATTAGTTGTGAGAATCTTCAATTTTCCTGCTAATTCTGCAAACATTAAATCCTTCTTATGAAATATTAATACATGATCATGAGAAAGGTGTGAGTTGTGTCATGAAATAAGCTGATTTGTTGAGCTCATTGTGCGTGATATGTAGTGGTATTTGTCATAAAAATTTGGTATTTCACATTTTAAACCATAGGAGTAGTTTTTCAGTTTATGTTATCTCCTTCTACCCTTTTCCTCTACAAGTTTAGTAGATTATTTTTAGGTGAGTACCAAAGGAAGCTATCCTTCTCTAGAGGTTGACCTCTTTTTTTCAAAACCCACACTTTGATAGGTCTACCAATGTTTCACTGAATGGTTGAACAAGGTTCAACAAAGGGTGCACATTCAAGTGATAACAATAATATCTACCTATGCGGTGATAATATGATGTTCTTGACTATTATGTCCATTTATGTTCAATATTTTAGTTGCTTTGGATGTATATTTTGGAAGCTACAAGTGAAAGTATTTTCGTACACATTTACTGGCCATATATAGCGTAAATGGTTATGAGTAATTTGGTACACATTCCTCTGGTGATAGGAATCAAAATTTGCAAATTTGGGAGTTTTCTTACAAGTGTCAACACATTATATATTCCAGATGGTGCATGTTTATGTGATTGGGTTCATCGTTGGTGTTGATCGATTAGCGTATTTTGTGATTAGGTCTAATTCTTGGTCGACCTAATACTTGGTGTATGTTGTGGTGATTAAATATGTAATGCAGATGTTAGTGAGATCTATTTTAGTTCCATGATGACCTAAATTAAATGTTGTACACTTTTTTAAGCGCAAAGGTATTTTTGATTCAAGTGTTGAGTCGACAAGGAATTTTTGATTTAATATAGAGCTACATCTAATTAGTCCAACCTAATTGATGTATACGGATGAATTGGGTATATATGTAAGACATTTTTGAGATTGTAGGGTGATATGTTATGTGATGAGATGTGAATATGTGAATTTTTATGTACATGATCAAGATTATTATAGATATATTGTGAATGTTGAGCAATTGTAAAGTAGAGCGGTGTTTTGTATTTTGTATCTAATATAGTGCATTGAGTCAGTATTCAAAGCTTCAAGGGAACTAAATTTAGCATAAGGAAGGTGCATTTTGTATCAGTTCACATCCTATCTATGTGGCCATTTCTATTTTGTGTGTCTATCTTTGGTTGTAGTCCCTATTGGGCTGATGTCTCGGCAATGAGCCTTTGTAATATCTTTATAACCGGTTATAATATTGTGAGCTAATCCCTCACCATGGTTTCCCTTTTGGTTTTTACATAAAAATATTGTGGTGTTCATGTGTCATATGATCTTGAGGAGTTGTTCATACTTTCATTCATTGTTGTAGTTAGATATGCTTTTGTTAATTGGATGGATTATGATCAAATGGTTTAAAGGAATACTGATTCACCCCCTCCCCTCTTAGTATTTTGGGTGTTCAACAATTGGTATCAGATCTTGGTTCCTTTTAAGAAGCCTAACAGCTTGAGGAAGATCTTGGAGATTGAACACATGGATGATAAAGAGTTTTTAGATCAACTGCTTTAAAGTGATTGTATGGCCCGACATAACTTCGAGGAGGTTTCTCTTGAAGATCTTGTGATAGAATTTGAAAGTGAGAACAAAATTTTGAAGGAAAGCCTAAGGGAAGCAAATGAATGTATCAAAAATTTGAGAGAACAAATCAAGAAGTTCAAAGAAAGACATAGAGAAGTCAATGATCAATTGAAGAAGGCAAATGAAGATATCACCAAACTAAAAGTACAAATGGAAGAAAAGAAAAGACTTGAGGAATGTTTGAATGCAATGGTAAAAAGAAAGATTGATGAATGCACAAGACTTGAACAAGAAGTGGTAACTTTGAGATCAGATTTGGAAAAAGAAAGAGTTCATGAGGAAAAAATAAAAACAAGTTCCACAATTCTTGATGAGCTAATTGAAAGACATAAACCATCTAAAGATGAACAAGGTTTGGGACTTGAAGAAGGAGAAAGCTCAAAGGCCAATCAAACCCCTAACATGGTTGAAAATAAAGAAAAGACTCAAGGAAATGATAAACAAATCAAGAATCAAAGAAGTAATGCTAGAAGGCCCTCTATTAAACAACCAAATGCTCAAAGGTACCCATATTTTAATGGTATTTTTTTTTCATGCAATAAATTTGGACATAAGGCAATAGAATGTAGAAGTAGAATGAGTCAAAATGTTGGACCTTTTGCAAACAATGTTTTGCATGCAAGAAATTTGGACATAGAGCCATTGAGTGTAGAAATTAGATGATGAATAGATATAATGCCAACATAATGGTTAAATATTCCAATGGTTATTGTTATAAATGCAATGCATTTGGACACAAAGCTAATTAGTGTAGATCTAGATTAAATAGAGGTCGTTTTGGTTAGAAATATGTTGTATGTTATAGTTGCAACAAACCTGGACACATTTCAAAAATTTGCAGAAGAAAGAATGGAAGACAAACTAATCCGGCAAAGAGAAATGAACTTGTAAAGAAAATTGATCACATTGAAGTAAAAAAGGAAATGGAGAAGATTTGGAGAAAGAAAGAGGAACTTGAGAACAAAGAAGAATCAAGAACTAAAAATGAATTTGTACTTCCTTCTGGTGCAGACAATTCTCTTGAAAAATAAACCTAGGCATGGGTTTAGGGGAAGCAATAATAGAAAAATCAAACAACCCCCTAAAAATATGAGGTGTCAAGGAGTGGCACATAGATATATGGTATAAAATCATATGCTTAAGCTTTTGGAGAAGATACCGGTAGAAAATATGCAAATCTGAAGAAATGTGGAGTGTTTTAGGGTTTACTACTTATCAATGAAGGGTTTTATCAGCTTTATGGAATTTGAAGCATTTAATGTAGAATTAGGAAAAATTGAAAAGATTTAAAGTGAGTTTCTAGGTTGATTTTAATCACACTTGTGCATTCAAAGAAGGAAGAGCATTTTGAAAGAGATTTGAAGGTGATTCAAAGCAATTTTGGTGCAGAGTAATCAAACACTAGATCTTGTGCACATAAAGAGGTATTTATAGCTTATTGTGCTTTGTGGGTTTAAAATAGAATTGATTTATTAAGCATTTGAGCTCGAATCAAGGTTAAAATGGCTACCCCAACTATTGTTAACATCACTACAAATCCTAGACCAAAATTCAAAAGGTATCCAATGAAAATATTTGATAATGACCCTGATGGTGCCTTCTCAAAGATTCCATTTAGGGTTTTGCCTATGAAAGATACTAGGGCATACATACATGGGAAATTGGAAGAATATAATCACATGAAAATCATAGAAATTTGGACCAATGAGCTTACTAGAGATAATCACCTGGTGAAACCAAAATATATTAACCTAGTGCAAAAAAAGCTAGATGTTTGGAACTGGTTTCCTAATTACAGTATTGATGTTGATGCCAAATATGTGAGGCTAGCATTGAGAAGACTACACAACAAGTTTGTATGGACTGACATTCCTAGACTAATAACCAAGGAAGTGATCAAGGATGTTACAGGGTTGTGTGATATCGAGCATGTACCGGTACTTAAGTCTATGAAGAATGAAGGTGTTATGGAACCTATCGGTGCCACTTTTGATAAAATCACTTTGAAAACTAAACCTATTTGGAATCCTGTTGTGAAATATGCTTCTATGATGATAGGTCACAAGATCTACTCTACAAATAGGGAAAATTATCTTTCAGCTATAGCTATCCATGTTGCACATGAAATGGTGATGAATGGAAAGGATTTTGACTTGTGTGAGTTGCTTCAACAACTTCTTGATAATTTGAAACTAACAAGAGAAAATAAATATGCATTTAAGTTTTGTATGAGCTAGTTGTACGTTTACTGTTTTACTTCTTGAGAGATCTTCCTAGCAAAAAAGATGTTGTATGGGATAGAAGAAGATCAATGGCACATCAAATTCTAGATTACATGCATAGCTTAGGCCACTAGCAGACTCAAAATGATTCCTTGACTACATTCTTTGTAGTTTTTCAAAAGAAGATGCATGAAAGGGAAATAATTTCCCACAAACTTGTAGACAAATATGTAAAGGAAATAACTTTCCTTGTTACAATTGATGAGTGTATAATTGAGGTCGTTGAACTAAGGTTGATATGGATCATGCCTCTTGGCTATGAAGTTTCTAAAAATGAGGTTGATGTATATGTAGATATGTTGATCAAAATTCCTAAGGACCCCTCATAAGCAAGACATGGGACATATGAAGAAGAATCAATAGAAGTACATTTGGAGTTGAAGAAACCAAAAATAAAGAGGAATGCAAGGAAAATAGTAGAGGAATGGGATAGAAGGGAAGGATACACAAAAGAATAAATTAAGGAGGCCAGAGCAAGAGAAGCTAGTATGGAAAGTGAGACCTTTGAACCAAGAATATCAAGAAGAATAGCTTCTACCCTTGCCTCTACTTTACCTAAGTCCTTTGGTGCAGCTAAAACTATCATTGGAAAAGGAAAGAAGGTGGAGCCCAGTGCTTTGATAATTGAATAAATCATTGCACCCACTGGACCTAGCACAAGGACAAGCAAGAGGAAGAATGTTCCTTTGGTAGCAACTCCTGCTACCTCTACAAGAAGAAAGAAACAAAAGGCTTTCGAGGAAAATAATTTAAGTGCAATTGTTGAGGAAGATATTGAGCTGGGAGTAGAACATGAAGAAAAATTGACAAGAAAGAGAA